>JAGFPH010018567.1:467-16209 GCA_018207615.1 Philaenus spumarius
GTTGCTCTCTTAAATTAAGCTTCTAACAACATTTTACATTACGTAATACCTTGTTTAAAAAAATTCTAATTGGCTGGTATGTTTGTTATAGGTTCTCTACCGTCATCGGCTCTGGCAACTTCAACATTTATAAAAATGTGTGATGAACTTTTTGATTCCTTTAATGGTAACTCTTTCGATTTTGAAAGAGGTAAAAAGTTAAGAACTGTTCTCCAAGATGGGAGTGCTCACTTACAGTTTTGGACGAATGCATTAAAAATTGTGGATAGCTGGCAATTCCAATTTGAAAAGGTAAAGGATGGAATATCTAAACAAGTAATTGTGAGGCCACCTTCACAGAATGGCTGGCTCATTACTATGAGAGCAGTCATGCTGTTGTGGACATACTTGAAAGATATTCTGTCCTTGGACTATTTATGTATTCGAAATTTGAACCAAGATCCTTTGGAGAATTTGTTTAGTTCAATTCGTAACAACTGTGGGTCCAATTACAATCCCACAGTTGGCCAATTTGTAGGGAGTCTTAAAACCTGCATTATCAATGGTCTTGAATTTAATGTTATGGTTAAGAATAATGGTATTTGTGAAAATGATAATGCAGATATTTTGAGCACTCTTCAAACTTTTCTTGGTTCAGATTGTTCCGATATGGAAGTGGGTGCTAATCCAGAAAATCCACTTACCATGGATGATGAAACTCACGGCCCTGCTGCTTGTAGCGCAGCACCAGACATACCAAGTGACAAGGCCTTGATGTCAACATCCTATGTAAGTGGGTATATTGTACGGAGGCTGCTTGCTAAATACAATTGTGATGATTGTGGAGCTGGTCTCTGCTGTAAGCCTTCTGATGATTTCTATCATGCAGGAATTTCATTGAAGGAGTACAATGAAGAATACAATAGGCTAACTTATCCATCTGAAAAGTTTGTCTATTGTGTTACTCTTTGTGCAAACTTGGTTGACAAAATTCTTAATGAACGTGGTCATCAGAATGATTTATCCAAAATCATCAATGATTGTATTCGGCAAACAGTAACCTTTGAATGGTTCAAAGACTTCTGTGTAGTCCACTGGGAGGACGTTTACACCACCTTTATAGAATCTATTGTAAAACTATGTATTCCTTGGTGGTGTACACGCTCTAATAGACAGAGGATGTCTAAGGCTACGCAGAATAGAAAAAATAGAATTTTAAAACACTGCTAAATTAAATTATATATTTTCGGCCTAGTATTTAAATGTCTGTAGTATTGTATATATTCATATTTTGTAAGCACTCCTGATTGTATATATATTGTTAATATTGTATATACTGTAAATATTGTATATTGTCTTTTTATCCAGAAATGTCTGGATAAAAGCGCTTGAACTATTTTGTAATTAAGACTCATGGATACATTCAAGTGAAAGTACTGAGTCGTACAGAGTCTTGAGTGAAGAGCATCAATCGGTTTTGGTGATTTTGAGAGAAAGATATTTTTAATGCAATCAATATTTGTTCAGGTATATATTCATAACTTTACATAATAGTTGATTTCGCTCTTGCTTTTTTAAAAATATTTCTTCAGTGATTAACTGTAGGAGTACAGTGTATTATTTCTCTCCTCTTCTTTTTTTGGTTAATATTTAAACAAATCTTTTATATTCTTAAAGCATAGCTTTACCAATTTGTTTATTTCAATTCTTTTTTGTTTTATAAAAAAATAATCATAGCTTGGCGCTTTGTTTTTTGCTTTTGTAAAAAAGCTTTTTTGAGAGGATTGTATATATATTGTAAATATTGTATATATTGTAAATATTGTATATACTGTAAATATTGTATATATTTTTTCTGATAAATAATATTCAAAGAATAATTAGTGACATATAAATTAAACATACAACTGAATCATTTTAGTAACGTAATACAAACCAACTCCTAATTATGTTTAATTTTTTTCAACATTTCGTTTCCATGTTTTGGGATGGTGCAAACTTTTCCTTGCATTTTCTAAAGATAGAGTTATGATTTGTTGCTTCATTGCAATGCATAAAGTAAGATCAAATTAAGTTTAAAAAGAAAATATTAAGATTCAAAACAATGTATTCACAATAAACCTCACATGTGTGTAGCAAAAAAAACCGCCATGACACTTTCACAGGTCAAATGACCTATTTTGAGCAATTCCATTGGTATATAACGGAGATGGCCACTTTTGAAACAAACCTCTGCTGTACTTGTCCGTTTTTGAAACTAATTTTATATTAAATCGTTAAAAATAACACGTTTCTGAAACAAATAAATATCGCCAATGAAAAGAGCAAAAAAAAATATTTGAAACAGGTGATACTTCAATTTTGTCCAGGAACACAATTGTCCGTCTTTGATCCCATGCTACTCATTTAACAAAATATCAATTCATTTAAAATATACTAAAAAACAAATGGTATTTAATCGATAGATCGTAACCATTATGTCAACTGTTTTTAACAGTTTGTTGAAAAACATTTGAAGTACCTATGTAATTACTTTTATTATAAACAATTATTCAAGCTTAAATGTCTAGATTGATAAAATTTGTCTATATTTTAACATTTGCATTTAGTTATACATCCAATAATTTTGAATGATAATGTATATGTGAACTTGAGGGTTTATACTTAAGAGTAAACTGAAGATGATTGGTAATTGTAAACCTTTCAAGATAATTTTATGTGAATATTATTGATTATATATCTAGGTGATATAATGTTTTAATAAATTTGTCTTATCTAAAAAATGTTATTATTTGTTTATTATCCTTCTAGTGCTTTCTTTAATGGCAACAAAAATAATGCATTCTCTTTTATTTTTATAAAGAAAAATTATGATTAAAAATGTCTAAAACCATTAGACCTATTAATTAAAACCATTGTGCATCCACTTAATTAATTTGAGTGTACATTTTAACAAATAAGATTTCTTTATCTACAAGTGGTCAAATATATTTCAATAATACTTTTACCAAAGCTATTTTCAAAAATAATATGTTAATTTATAAGTGTTATAAATTTAAATAAATATTACATTATTTTAATTTTTACAGCCTAATATTAAGTGATTACTTTTGAAATTAAGTATTTTTCTTAGATTACTACTGTGTTTTAAATTATAGACAAATGTATTATTAAATGACACTTATTCTATTCATTTAATAAACTTTTGTTTAACAAAATAAATTTCACAGTTAGTAGCCAAAGAATAATGCTTAAATATGCAAAAGTAATGATTTAATAGTAGGCCTATGAATTATAATTATATACTACAATACCGGTTAAAATAGATACAACGTACTACGTTTAGTAAAACTTTGTTTGTTAGTCCACTACATTTCCACCAGAAGCGCTGAAGATAGTTTCAACTTATAACATTGAGTTGCCTATCTCCTCTTGGTAATATTATCTCTGGTATTGTACTGTATTATAAATACTAGTAAACTGCACTAAATTCGACATTTAAACATTACAATCGATTTATATTGGGTTATACGATTACATAAAATTACTGTATTAACAAACCATGAGTTATATTTTTATATACTGAAGTTTTTTTTACAACGTATATAGTATATACATACATTTTTGTATAATCTATTATTATAGAAAACACACTTTTTTTCTTCTATTATAGACCTAATTATTATAATACATTGTAAACTATCTACTAGTAGATGTACAGTGTACAGATGGCCTAGTGCCTTCCAAAATTTATTATTGTACTTTGGATTGTGCTGCTACTTTTAACTCTGTTGGTAGACTGGTGAAGTAAAAGAAATACATTGAATTACGTTAGCTTAAGTAAGATGTTTACGTAAGTTGTAACAGCAGCAATAATTATTTATTATTATTAACTATTAATACAAATTAATTTTACTTGAAGTTTGCTTTTTTAATTATGTTTAGGCTTCTATCGAAAATTAACTAACATAATAGTTCTATATAATATGATGAGGGGTAAAAGTCAAACATTTTATAAAACTAAAATAATTAATTGTTTGCTATTTTATTATTTCCGTTATTTTTAAGAAAATACTGAAAATCGAATTATTTTTAAACATCAATTAGTAAATACTGATAACATGATGCACAGTCATTATAGTAATGGAATCGTAATTTTTGTTCTACAAACTTAGACCAGGGAAATTAGAATCAAATTACTTAATTTTGTGACGCACCTTGAACCGACACGGACATATCGTTTTCTGCATTTGTGTTCAGAAATCGATCAGGGAAAAGTCTAGGCCTGCATAATATAGCCTGTTAATGATGATTGACAGCTCGTACAGAATTGCAGTGGGGATGCGTAAAATGCATCCAAAAGTGCATATTTATTTTTTTAAATACTTTAAAATTGTTAAATACTTCTCGGTGGTATTTGAGATCAGGTTCCAAATCTGATATGGAAAAACGTCGCCGATGCCCCGGGCGTCCCCAAAGAGCCCATGGGCCAAAATTTAAAAGTTGAGAAAATGACTTGGAAATCGTTTCCCGGATGGTTTTGAGGTTCCCGATTTCAAATCTGACATCAAAAAATATAACCAATGCTCGTTGAGGCTCTATTAGGGGAAAACGTCGCTGATGCCCCGGGTGGCTAAAGGTTTGAGGGTGAAAAACAACAATTAAAAACTTTTTCTCACACTCTTGAATGCTCTAGGTTTGTGAACAGAACTATTTCAAATTCTTCGCCCAGAGTAGGGAAGGATTGGATACGAAGTTGATTTTTTGCCTCCTTTAATGTGCTAAAAATGAAAAATAGGTCATTCAATTGTCATTTCAAGGCTGTCATTTAAAAAAAGAAAATTTATCCCCGAAAATGCATTGAAAAGTACATTTTTATAATTCACCACCTGCCCCCAACCGGTAGTAGAGCCTCTAACCAGCATCGGTCAAGAAAATCCCTGGGAAACGATTTCCAAGTCGTTTTCACAATTTTCAAAAATGTTGGACCCTGAGCACAGGTTCCTGGACCCTTTTTGGACGTCCGGGGCATCGGCGATATTTTTCCATGTCAGATTTGGAACCAGCGACGTTCCAAAACTCTTTAGAAACGATTTCCAAGCTGTTTTCTATACTTTTAAATTTTGGCCTATGGGCCCTAATATTAAACTGTATGCGATCCTAAAACTTACGGGATGTAGAAATGAAATAATTCGACCACTCAGCTCAACCGCTGACGTGAGTTGTGCAAATTTCCAAAATTAAGTTTGTAGGCCTATGTTTTAGGGTTTCAACCAACAATTTGAGAAATACTGTAGGTCTATTCACGACGCGACGGTGCTGAATTGCTGCAAAATGGTTCGCACGCCATTCCGCATATTGGGAGTATTTTCAATACACAAAACAATGCGTGCTTCGCACGCCAACCACCGTATTAAGAGTACCTTCAATACAGAAAGCATTGCGTGCTTCGCACTCCAACCCCACAGTAGAATCCACCAAATGGCTTTGAACCGGGTACTTCTATGGTATTTTACGTTTTGATCGATTTTGGGGGAACCAAGCGAGCTATAAGGTCGCGTAAAAAAACAAAATGTGCAGAATAACATTATATTTTCTATATTAACATCCTATATTTGTAGAAAAAACTCAAAAAATTTTTACTTCTGGTCAAAAAACGTGCTTCCGATTGTTGTTTTTTTTTAGCTAACGAACTCGTCCGAGCGACGTAGACAACCAACGTGTGTACCAAATTTGAACCAAATCGGACTTAAAATACGGCCGCTAGAGTGCGAACACATATATACACACACACACACACACACACACATATATATATATATATATATGATTTTTAATGACACCCCAAAACGTGTTCTGGGGACCATGATCGGTGCTCATTTGCTACTCCCGACCTTGGGTTTTACCATAAGGGCCACTGCAACAGCTCATTTTTCCTATGGAAATTCGCTAATAAACAACTTTTATAAGATCATGAATGAAACTAGCCATAGACTTCATCGTTGTAAAAAATAAGGAAACCTTTCCAGGACACTTATTTCTCTCACAAAATCGTTATTTAAGGGTCTGATCCAGTAAACGAGAAAGCAACCGGAAACGCAACTGCTTCTCACTGTATCCCTATCCAAACAGTGCAATTTCTTGCAGCTGAACGCTTTGACATTGCCTCATTTCAAACCATTTTATAAGTCTATCTTTTGTAATTGAGCGTTGAAAAAAAAAAACTGAATATTCTTTATAAAATTTCGGATCCGGCTTGCAAATTATTTTTCATTATTAATCTTTTATTGTGTTAGGAAAAAAATTCAAACTTTGTACTTACAAAATGTCAATTACATAACAAATCAAAAGCATTAAAAAAATGTAAATTTCAAGACGGGTGCGTATTGTGACTGTGCTTAAAATGAGACCTTGCAAACAATTTTATGATAAAAAGTAAACGAAATAAATGGTTTGAAATTTAACATTGCTCTTATGGGATAAAAATCCAAGATGGCCGCCACTACAGCAGACCCTTAATAACACACAATCACATACGTTGTCACGCACGCACGTTTCAGTACGTTTACAGTCGGAGTTACGTCTGTAACTGTCTGGTTTCCGCCTTTATGAAGCTGACCTATATTTGCCAGCGGAAGAATGAAACGCATACAAACTCAATGCTAGTGTACAGTTCCGCCACTTGGAGTGCTGCGGTCGACTAAGATATATTGTTTCACAGCTGCCGTCTACTAGTTTGTGATGAGTGACACGTTGTTTCACTGTTATATAAAGAACGTTCCTGTAGTTTACGCAAAAACTCAGCCCACTGCGCAAGCTACGGCCACTAAAAACTCTAACCCTACTGCGCATGCTCACTGCTACCCCCACTACCCTACTTCGATCCATGATTACACCAGTTGTGGCTAAGAGTGTGCAATATTTTCACCGCACGTCACTCGCGACTTGGAACGAGCGGCAAAGCAAAGTTGCGAGCGAAGGGGGGGGGGGCTAGGCTCTATAATCTACAATAATTGTAACATGTTATAAAATTGTTTATTTACTTTGTACCACCTTTAAAGAATTTATGATGACAATTTGGAATGCGTGCTGGGCTAAGACGAAGATGGTACATACAATCCTACAAGAAATGAAGATTTACCAAGTACAGCAATATATCTGTAACCTTACCTTATTTAAAGTTGATACTGAACACCTGAGTTAGCTATTTACAGGAAATAGAATAAATACAATTCGTATAACAAACAGTTTGTTTATTACTTTAACTGTAAACTGATATTCAAAAAATTTACATGCCCTTAAGGGAAAGATCAAAATTTATATGCCCTTAGTTATAATTAAAAAAAGAAAATTTAAGAAAAGTTTACATTTACAATATTGATTTTGATTATATTTAAAAGATCCCTCCCCTTAAGTAAAATTAGAAAAACCCTCCCCATTTATAATACAACATTTATTACAATTTATTACCTTTTCACAACATTACAAAATTAAACATATAGTCATGGATTTATTAACAACTCTTGTGTTGTTGGCCAACCTTAATACTAAGTGAAATTAAATAATAAAAATAATGACGTTTAATAATTTAGTGAGACGTCTCTCATATAATAAATAAAAAAAAACTTTTAGATTTTTAAAATGAAATCCCTGGGGGATCGTAGTTCCAAAATTTGCTAGCGGTCCCTTCCAAGTTATTTAATTAAACAAAATTTACATACAGATTTTATTAAATTATCTTTGTATTTTTATTTTGTCATAAGACAGCCTTCATTAATTCTAATATTTAAACATGTAATTACTATTTTAAAATTATATATATTATCCATTAAACTGATGTTTCACAATTTGGATTTTTACACTCATAGTTCTTCTGAAGGCACAAATTTTCAAAAAGTTAAGTCTATTCAATTTTGTGACTCATTGTTGAACCAGTTGTAAACTGGCAATTGCTGTCAAAGTGTTTAAACGTATTCACAGGTTTAACTAAAGAAACGAAGCTCGGCGTTCGCGAATGACCTCCGCGACGTAACTGGTCTTTTTCATTTATTTATCGCACTATCGAAAGACTATTTTAGATTTAAAATTTACTAATTTACGTATCACTTCGCATTTTGCAAAGGTTCACGTCGCCATGCGGTTTTCAAGTCCTTTTATGTCGGTGGCTGAACGAAGGTCTCTACAGTTCAAGGTTGATTTACAAAGGGAATGATTAACGGAGGCTCGCGCTCGCATTTCTTGCCTTTATCTACGCATGCGCAGTGCAATGTTAACAATCAGCTGTTTCTGAGTTACGTCGTCTATCCGCTAGGTACAGTAGGCGTTCAGTGTATTGGGCAGGGAAGCAGTTAAGTTTAATCAGAGAGCTTTTTGCTTCAAATAGTGGCGCGCTATTTAAATAACGGCACAACTTTAAACTTCAACATCTAGATTTTCATAATAATTTTTCGATTCCGAGATGTCATCTGAAAGAATAAATTCAGGCGATTATTCTGCACGTTTTGTTTTTTTACACGACCTTTCAGCACGTCTGGTTCTCCTAAAATCGATCAAAACGTAAAATACTGTACCGTAAAAGCACCCTGTACTCTTTACCCCCAATTTGTCGGCTGCGAGCGAAGCGAAGCAGCGCGTGAGCCCGGGCTGGAGGCTGAGGTGCTAACAAATTCCATTAATATATTTCGTACACGCAGGCAGCTATTCAGAGCCTTCGTGAGCAGACCAATTTCCCAAATAGTTGGCTGAAACCCTAAAGCACAGACTCAATTTTTTAAATTCAACTCACGTCAGCGGTTCGGCTGTCCCAGCTCGCTTCGCTTGCCAACCCCTGCGGTGACGCATGGTGATGCCGACGCAAACTACAAAATTCATAATTTTATTCGTAATTTTTACATTTTTAATAGGATTTTGAAGGGAATTATTATTGATTAGGACAGAGGCACTTGGACCATAGATCATGAATGATAAAATAGATCATGCATGCATATGGGGGCTGTGTGCCGAAAAAAAGGTTGTCGGGAAAATAGTGCATGATCGCGCCGCGAGGTAGCGCTAGGGAGAAATCATTGGCAGCATTGGTGCTTCACACCGCTTCCGTCGTTTCCCCGATAGATAGCGCCACTATCGTCGAATTTCCAGTGGATTGAAACATTGCATTGGATCGGAGTTCTATTAGGTTCTCCAAATACAATGATTGGATATAAGTTGGGTGATGGGGGTAGCTGTGACCTGTACAGTACATAATGTAAGACATAGATCGAAACTGACGCGCGATATCCCCAACATTTGTCCGCAAAATCCCGAATTTCGTCCATGATTTTTATTTTCTCAATTTTCGAACAGGAATTTTAAACATTTTCGGGATAAAAAGTAGCTTTAAATATTCTCTGAATAGTCCTCTACATGTTAGTGAAAAATTCGTCAAAATCGGTTCAGCCATTCCGGAAATTAGCCCGGCCAAACAAACAGATAGACAGTTGAATAGACAGACTTACAATCGCTTATGTTTCTTGAGATATATCGCTGTTAGGTTAAAATTCATGCCAAGTTTGAACTCAATCAGTCAAACCGTTCTCTAGATATGAATTATTTTGTACGAAAGACAAAGTGGCGGATATCTGGAAAACGAAGCGTTTTCGGGCCTATCCTATTACTTTAAATATGCAATTCTTGTATCTATCTCTGTATCTGTCGTGGATCTCGAAAAGGGCTCTAACGATTTCGATGAAAATTTGCATACAGGGGTTATTTGACGCCAGGAATTTAATGCGCTAGGTCTTATGTCTTCAAAAACGCGCATAAAGTCTGAAAAATGCGCACAAAATTTAAAATCTAAACTTCTTTGTATACCACCTTCCAAGTCATTTAGAAGGCGAATAGGTACAGCTTATTTGTATACCTCCTTCAAAGTCACTAAATATTCAAACAGATACATTATAGATACAATCCTGAGATTAAAAATACTGGTTCCACCCAGGTACAAACGAGCCAAAGATTAGCGAGAGCCTTGAGAGAGTTTTCCAACTGCGAGCGTAGCGAAGCAGCCATCTGAGGCGGGGTCGGGACGCGAAGCGTCCAGGGGCAGAGCCCCTAGTGTTCATGTTAACTTTTATTCTTATCATTCGCCGAAGTTTGGCTGTTTACTTGTGGGTCATCCTGTATATTGTCCGATCTATTTCGTTAGAAATGACGAGCACCGCTGCTATTATTATCACGGACCGCCAATGGTAGGCTCGTAGTATGTTGGCGTTGGATGCGACGCGTTCAAACAACGGAACAATGTCGCAATGGCACATGGCACGGCAGCGGACGGTCTATTAATGTCGAGTCTAGCCGAGTCTAAGTCCCGTCATCTGCCGGCTAAATTTGGAACCCCGCGCCCGTTGTCTTTATTGTAACAAATAATTCGTTCATGTTGCTCAATACGCGGCTTGTGTTTTGTCGTCGGCTGCTTTCGGCGTGTAATGCCAGGGCGAAACTGTTCGGTACAGCTCCCGGTTACGGAGATCGGCGTGAATCCAGGCGCTCGGACTCGCACGGGGGGTTGGTGTGCAAAACACACAATGCATTGTGTATTGAAAATACTCCCAATACGGGGGTTGGTGTGCAAAACACACAATGCATTGTGTATTGAAAATACTCACAATACGGGGGTTGGTGTGCGAAACACACAATGCATTGTGTATTGAAAATACTCACAATACGGGGGTTGGTGTGCGAAACACACAATGCATTGTGTATTGAAAATACTGCCAATACAGGGGTTGGCGTGCGAAGCGCGCAATGCTATGTGTGTTGAAAATACTCCCAATTGGAGGGTTGGCGTGCGAAGCACGCATTGCACTGTGAATTGAAAATACTCTCAATACGGGGGTTGGCGTGCAATGCACTGTGCGTCGGCTGCTTCTCATAGTGTTCATTGGCAAACTCACATGTGCGTCCTTAGCACTGAACGTGTTAAGCCCCATACCCCGGTCTAGCCCCCTCCTAGAAAATATCATATTGGCGCCCATGAATTATATTTTTGTCGAAAAATTTTTAAGAGAAATAACTGGTAAACTGCAAAATATTAGGCGGTAATTTTTCAAATTAACATTATTATGCTCTTGAAAAAATTATATATTGAGATATAATAATGACAGTCTAGCTTAGAACTTACGCCCAATTTAAGCAGACTGTAGCAAGTCGTAACCGGGAAAACCTTTCGGGGGGGGGGGGGGGAGGGCGGGGGGGGGGGATTTGAATTTAAAGCCTTTTAACACGTTCACTGCTAAGGACGCACATGTGAGCTTGACACTGAACACTATGAGAAGTGGCCGACGCACCAGTGCATTGCTCGCCAACCCCCGTATTGGGAGAATTTTCAATGTACAGAGCATTGCGTGCTTCGCACGCCAACCCTCGTATTGGGGGTATTTTCAATGCACAATGCATTGCGTGCTTCGTACGCCAACCCCCGAATTGGGAGAATTTTCAATACGCAATGCATTTGCGTGCTTCGCACGACAACCTCCGTATTGGGAGAATTTTCAATACGCAATACATTGCGTGCTTCGCACGCCAATCCCCGTATTGTGGGTATTTTCAATTCACAGAGCATTGCGTGTTTTGTTAGAATAAAATATTTTTGTTGAACCTTCATAGTTTTCTTATTTAATAGATCAGATCAAGATCACAAGAGAGTAAGGCTGTAACCTACTGCATCCATGTGTATGGTACGTTGTAGTTTAATCAATCAAATCTAAATATCAGTATGCATGCAATGCACAATCATGTAAAATATGTTGCTGGATCCTCTGTTGTGTTGCCTATTTCGTAATTTAATTTGCACTTTTTAAACCTAGTATTAATTTTTACAACTAAATTTCGGGATTTCTGGGGTGTTTTGACCCCCTGGTTGTAATTGACTGGTAGTAATTCGCCCAGCTTTTTCTTCTTTTTTTGGTGTTTTGGTCACTTTAGCCCAAAAGCACTATTCTCTTCATCCAGCATTACACATTTTTTTACAAAAAATCACTAAGTACCATAAAACGTTATACAATACGAGGAAGCGTCGTGTCACTTTTCCGTCTGAAATATTTCTCTACTTCAGTGTTGAAGGAAAACAAAACCACAAGCAATGACGAAGACGTCTCAGCTGTTTTGTTTCGCAAGGTTGAATTCTTCTCGACGATAATTGTTAATGAATTAACTAAGCGGCGGATATGAGTTTGCCGGAAGTGGCCTATAAGATAAAGCAGAGTCGAGCAGTCTGTTGAGAATGTTGGCAACACACGGAAGTGACGTCATCGATGCAAATAACCGAGCCGTCTTGCAGTCTGTAACCTCTGTTCTCAGTCTCACATTACAGGTTTTAGGTTAGGATGATAGTTCTCAATGAAATCAGCCGTCATTGTTCGTAAAGTCCTTTATTATTTTTGTTACTGAAAATAAGTTAACAAAACTTCGTGTACATCTTGTGCTGCATAACAGGGCGCATTTTTTGACACATCTGAACCTCTATGATTTTGGGGGGGGGTCAACAATTTCAAATTTAAAGGTAGTTCATGTAATACAAGGTTGTTAGAGAGTTGGCGTGCAAAGCACGCAATGCCTTGTGTATTGAAGATACTCCCAACACGAGGGTTGGCGTGCGAAGCACGCAATGCATTGTGTATTGAAGATACTCGTAATATGAGGGTTGGCGTGCGAAACACGCAATGCATTGTGTATTGAAGATACTCGTAATACGAGGGTTGGCGTGCGAAGCATGCAATGCATTGTGTATTGAAGATACTCCCAATACGAGGGTTGGCGTGCAAAGCACGCAATGCATTGTGTATTGAAGATACTCGTAATAAGAGGGTTGGCGTGCGAAGCACGCAATGCATTGTGTATTGAAGATACTCCCAATATGCGGAATAGCGTGCGAACCATTTTGCAGCTATTCAGCACCGTGCTATTTCCCAAATTGTTGGTTGAAACCCTAAAACATAGGCCTATAAACTTAATTTTTGAAATTTGCTCAACTCACGTCAGTGGCTAAGCTCCGTGGTCGAATTATTTTTATATTACCAAAATTTTAACACACACATTTTTGGCAAACGACTTTTTACTTTCTCACTATACTATCTTATCTTCTAAAGCGAGAGATAATTGTCTGTCTGCTAAATGGATCTGGAATCTCCGTCTAAGGATTTTTGATTTTTTGATTTTATATGGGGATTTTGGCCACGAGAAATCGATTGAAAATGGTCACCAGTCTGGGAAAATTCGTTTTCTACGTCTTTTTATTAAATTAAAAAGTGAAATTTGTCCATTTTAAACAATACAAAGCACAGCTGATGCAAATGTTTTCAATGCCATTACAATAATCATCTCTTTTCTTTTAAACTGTATTTTATTAGAGGTAAGCCTAATGTTGTATCTATTTATAGTTACCATGGCAACGAATACTTCTGCTAAATAAACATACCCTTTATTTAGTTGTTTAATGTTATAGGCCTTACCTAAACGATGTTCACGGAAATTTGCAATAATAGTTATTGACGTGAGCGAACTAGGCCCTAGGCCTAAATCGATATTGAAATATTAAACTTTAATTTAGGCCTGACTTATTTCTGAGGCATAGCGTTGAGATTATGGTTAATCCTTTAACTGTGTATTTTTATTACAGGTAAGCCTAATGTTGTATATACCCTTTATTTAGTTGTTTAATGTTATAGGCCTAATCTCAAAACTCAATAATCCAATATTTATTATTGAAATCATAGCCCTGCTTACAATCGAGCTTTAGCTCGGTCTCCTGGTACTAGTATAGAGAAAGTATAGTGATCGCAAAAAAAATCGATGTTGAGATTTTTGTGGAAATATCCGTTTTAGGACCCAATGAGTACAAAAAAGTGGTTTTTACAAAATGTCTGTCGGTATGTATGTCTGTATGTATGTAAGTCTGTATGTATGTCTGTATGTATGTCTGTATGTATGTATGTATGTCTGTATGTATACAAAGCTAGAGAGAAAACTATACGATCGATTTCAACCAAATTTGCACCAGACATGTCAAGTAGGCCTGTATAGATGAACGAAAAAGGGTTTTGAAAAATTTTGAAAAACAACCCCCTTTTGGCCAAAAAACCTCCAAAAAATCAGTTATTATTTTTTTATAAAAAAACGGCTCTAACGATTTTCATAAAATTTGGCTTATTTGTAGCCTTTAATGTGCCCTACCATATGCAAAAACCCACATCTTTCTAAAAATTCTCGTTAAGCTAATAATAATAATAAGAACTGATTTTTGGGTGTTTTTTGGCCATAAAGGGGGTTGTTTTTAAAAATTTTTTTTAAATTTTTTTACGTTCATCTATAAAGACCTAATTGACGTGTTTGGTGCAAATTTGTTCGAAATCGATCGAATAGTTTTCTCTCTAGATAATAATAATAATATTTATTAGTCAATCTCCAACTTTAATAAAAGTATACAAAGCTAGAGAGAAAACTATTCGATCGATTTTAACCAAATTTGCACCAGACATGTCCAGTAGGCTTGTATAGATGCACGAAAAAGGGTTTTGAAAAATTTTGAAAAACAACCCCCTTTTTGGCCAAACAACCCCCAAAAAATCAATTATTATTTTTTTATAAAAAAACGGCTCTAACGATTTTGATAAAATTTGGCTTATTTGTAGCCTTTAATGTGCCCTACCATATGCAAAAACCCGCATCTTTCTAAAAATTATCGTTTAGCTAATAATAATAATAACTGATTTTTGGGGTTTTTTGGCCATAAAGGGGGTTGTTTTTCAAAATTTTTCAAAACCTTTTTAAGTGCATCTATAATGTCCTAATTGACGTGTTTGGTGCAAATTTGTTCGAAATCGATCGAATAGTTTTCTCTCTAGATAATAATAATAATATTTATTAGTTAATCTCCAACTTTAATAAAAAAAAACTCTCCTACCCCACCCTACAAGTCACTGTGAATCTGTTTAGTAATTTAAATATGTTTGTGAGAAAGTATGTGCCAGTTCCTGGTACCGGTTATTTTATCATGTGTGTAAACGAAACCTCGTTATTCTCAATAACCAATCTCCAACAAAACGTGAGAAATTAACGAAATAAATGTAAACCAAGTTAATATACAGATTTAATATTGTTTGTGTTTTATTGATTGTCAGTTTTATATAACACTCTAGCTGACCCGTACGGCGTTGCCCGTGGTGGTTAGTATTTTCAGTCTTTTTAACGTAATTGAATTCTTTTTAAGTGTTCAGTCAGTGAGTGGTATTTGGCTTTTATATATACAGATCTTAAATAATAAAAGCACTATTGTCATAATAATAAAAGATCTGAAATTATGATTTTAGTAACTTTGATCCCCCCAAACCCCTCCTAAAATTTCGAAATTGTTCATACCCTTTCTTAGTGAGCACCTATGGCCCTAGAGGAAGCTACATACCAAATTTCATTCCAATCCGTTCGGTAGTTTTGAAGAAATCGTGATTTAATAACTTTGATCCGACAAACCCCCCTAAAATTTGAATTTTTTGAAACCCTTTCTTAGCGAGCGCCTATGGCCCTAGCGGAAGCTACATACCGAATTTCATTCCAATCTGTTCGGTAATTTTGGAGAAATCATGATTTAGTAACTTTTACCCCTTAAACTCCCCTAAAATTTTCAATTTTTTTAAAACCTTTTTTTAGTCAACACTTATGGCCACAGAGGAAGCTACATACTGAATTTCATTCCAATCCATTCGGTAGTTTTGAAGAAGTCGTTTTTTAA
>JAGFPH010018569.1:2384-16207 GCA_018207615.1 Philaenus spumarius
CTTTTAGTATAAAGGGAGGGTGCCAATTTTCTTTTCTTAGGTTGTTAATCAGCTGAGTTCTCTTTGTATTATAAGCACTACACTCAAAGAATATATGCTGCAAGGTTTCTTGTTCATCTATAGAACATTCCTTGCAGACAGGTGAACTTACTTTTCCTATGCGATATAGATATGAACATGTGTTAGCATGTCCAAATCTTAATCTGCATAAAGTTACTATATTTTTACGCCTCCAGTTACAACCCTTAAACCATGGTACTTTAGTTATTGTTGGTTGTATATCCTTGTACCACAAAGCTTTATTTACATTCCCAAAATTCTCTACAACCTGCTTGATTTGTAAATACTTTAGGTGACATGTGATATCTCTCTTAGGTACGACACAGTCTGCTATGAGTCCGTCATTAGCTGATCTTCTTGCTAACTTATCCACAAACTCATTCCCTGACAAACCTACATGCCCTGGGATCCATTGCAAGACTATTTCGATGCTTGGGTTTTTTAATAGTATGTCTAAAATATTAAATACAAAGGATTCTTGAGATTCCAACCTCATATAACTCTTGATCAAAAGCAGACTGGTCTGAGAATCTGTGAAAACAACAAAACTCTGGGCAAAATTAGATGTTAAAGCGTACTGTACAGCTTTATATATAGCATATAATTCTGCACTAAGACTGGACATTATAGAGTTTAATTTGTACCCGATACCTGTAAGTCTACTGGGGTCCCATATGGCGGCCCCAACAAGGCTGCCTATCTTTGATCCATCTGTATATATGGGATATGATTTATTTATCAGGTTGTCAATTGTAGCTCTAGCAAATTGAATTGTTTGTAGTATACTGTTATCCTTTTTTGAATTTAAGCCCTTGATTGTTTCATTAACAGTAAGATTTTTTAGATTTATTAAAGATATAGGTTCTATAAAATTGAAGAAAGGGTTGGATGGGTGGTCTAGCTGGGTCAAGTCAAAGTGAGCTAATATTCTTCTAAAGGATATTAAGTATAGAGGTACACTTTTCTTTTTCCAGTAACTATGGTGAGAAGTGAGAAGCTCCAACTCAAACATATTAGAATAGTTAGGGTGGAGCTTGTCAGAAATAATTTTGACCATCATCTTGTCAGCCAGGTATTGCCAACGAACATTTAGGGGATGTAAAGCTGCTTCGTTTTCTAATGCTATAATTGGTGTTGACTTATTGGCTCCTAGACATAATCGGATTGCAGCATTCTGAATGATGTCAAGTTTTTGTCTCCATTTTTTTGCCACATGGCCAAACAAAAAGGAGCAGTATTCAAGTTTTGCTCGAATGAGCCCCCTATACACTGATAGCATGAAGTCAGGGTGGGTACCGCAGGATAAAGCCTTCAGTATATTCAAGTCTCTCCAGCAGGTCTGCACAAGCTCAGTGATGTGTTTTATAAAATTTAACTTTTGATCTATCCATATACCTAGTATTTTAATTGATTCTACTACATCTATCATATGATCAGGGTATGATAACGTGATAGGATTTTGATTATTTACCCTATGTCGTGTGAATAGAATAGCCTTACATTTGCTAGGATTAAAAGTGAGATGGAGTTTATTGAAGGCTAGAAAAAGGTCGCTTAATGCAGACTGAAGGTTTATCTTAGCCGATTCTATTGATTTGTGTACAGTAAATATTATGATATCATCAGCATATTGTAGAGAAGTAGCTATTGGTTTAACATAAGTATTGGTTTCAGCTATATAAATCGAGAAAAGAAGTGGACTAAGAACACTTCCTTGGGGAAGCCCTTTGTAAGCTATCCTGATTAAAACTTGAGTTTGATTATGTAAGACTATCTTTCTACCAGATAGCCATTTGAAACAATGTTTGATGAAAATGGCAGGGATGCCAAATTTGTACATTTTGGTTAGTAGAATAGGAATTGATACATTGTCATATGCTCCGCTGATGTCTAGCGATGCAGCATAGACTGACTTATTCTTAGATCTAGCTAGCTCTATTTCAGTTATAAGAAGAATTAAGTGGTCAGGGCATCCCCTTCCTCTCCTAAAGCCGAATTGTGTTTCAGACAGTATATGGTTTTTTTCTGTAAACCATTCTAATCTATTTTTAACCATAGTATTGAATAGTTTGGTAAAACAGGGTATAAGTGAGATTGGTCTATAGGAGGTAGCCTCGTCCGGGTCTTTTTTAGGCTTAAGTATGCCTATTAATTTTATTGTTTTCCACTCGAGGGGGAAATCGCCCCCAGCCCATATCTCATTATATAAATTCAGAAGGACCATTAGGGCATTATTTGGAAAATGTTTTATCATAGAATAATTAATGTAGTCAAGGCCTGGAGAAGTGTTTTTGTGTTTGCTTCTAATTGCTAGATTTAATTCATTAATAGTGAACGGGGAGTTCATAGCATGCAAGTTATCTTGGATGTCGGGCATATTTACTTCATTTAGGGTAGGGACTGAGCTCGGATTTACTTCAGACATAAACTGTTCAGCCAGTTCAAAGTCTGTATATAATATATTTTTATAATGTTTATTACTTTGGTTTTTCATACTCCTAATTAATCCCCAAGCTTTCCCTAGAGGAACCTTGGTTATTTCATTACACAGGCTACTCCAGCTATCTTTCTTTGCCTGCTGCAATTTGGTCTAATGTTATATTTAAGCAAGATTCTGGGTACAAAGTTTTGGGGGGGTGATTTTAATGCCCACCATAAGGAATGGGGCTGTCCTACATGTAGTCCTAGAGGAAATGATATCTTCACAGCGTATAATAATTCTAACTTGATACTTCTGAACCAGGGCGAACACACTACTATCCGTACTCTACATAGACAGAGTAATGCACTTGACTTGACTTTTGCAACACCCCTCTTCGCTAACCTATTAGAAAAATGGGAAGTGGGTAAAGATACCCTCGGTAGCGATCATTTCCCAATTTTTATTACACTGAATGTCCGTCAGATTAATACTACATATAGATATACTAGCTCGTTCGCAAATCATTTGAAACCTTCCGACAAAAGAAATTTTAAAAAAGCTAATTGGGTTGGATTTAATTTATTACTTAAAAAAATTATTGATGCCTTTATCACGCAAAACAGAATAATTTATCTCAGAACTTTTTATAGAATTATTGAAAAAGCGGCGGATATGACCATACCTAAATTAAAAATACCTGTCGGAGGCAAACATGGCTTTACTCCTAAGTCATGGTGGACCCCAGAATGCTCAGAGGCAGTAGCTAGGCGTCGCCTGTCTTTTAAAATATTTAAAAATAATATGACAATATCTAACTTTGAAAAATTCAAAACTCTACAAATAACAGCCAAAAGGATTATACTTTACACTTCATGACACGAGACAGAACATGAGTCTAAAGTCTAAACTACCTCTAAACCATCAGTCACAATGTCCTATATATATAGGACGATACTTTAATACAATTTATATAATACATATTACATTTTGTATGATTTCTAAACTAAATGGTTGTAAAAAACTCTATTGTGTAAACAAATATTTAGGTTAGATGTAGTAGATAATAGTTCAGATATAAAATTGTGAAATTGACATGATTTAAAAAGTTTCATTTTCTAAAAAACTGTAATTTGGCATAACACGTGTTTTGTCATTACTCTTGTTGTTAATATTTCATAATGTTAAAACTTTAGTTTGGTATCTTAAGAATGCAACCATATGACTGTAACCTTGGATATTTAATAAGATATGTATATAAAAAATGTTATTTGTATCGTCCTGGATAAAGGACAAGGTGACTGAAAGAGTTAAGGGAAATATTAGTAATTATTGTATAATTTCTTATTATTTATTAGAAAGATATTACCGTACTTAATTAATTAATAAAATAATTTTGAGCCATACAATTCGTTGAACTGTTTTATTGTTTTGTAAAATAAATAAAAACACTTTTAATTGAATTTACTCTCATACAATAAAATGTATATTGCAAGAGTACATAACAGCACTATATTGAGCCAGGTAGGCCTATTTCAACTTACAGAAAATTATACGTATTTACCTGATAAGTTTAAGGAAGCACCAACTTCTTCCCATAACTTTCTGGTTAACGTGGAGTTTTTAAAATCATTGTGGCGATCATTCCACAAACACGGCCTCGATTGCACCTCACTGATAAGAATTTCACTATCACCATCGGTAAGTTTTGTTTCTTTTAGGCCTTTACGTGCAATCAAATAACCAGTCGCACTAACGTGAGAAGCGTCGTCCGCATCCTGCATCTCAGACATCTTGAGGTAGACCTTTTGGTATCATTATCTCTGAGGTAGACTGAACAAATGAACAGGCGAGGTGAGTGAGATAGCAAACACCCTCATCTCTTTATCTCTTCCATCGATAACAAACAATAATTTACGAGACTGGATCATGTTATCCCTTCACTTAAGATCTCCTGACAGTCATTCAGTCAGTTTACGGCATCACTTGTTCAAAATCACAATGTAGGACTACTATATCTTTAACCGTAGACTTTTTGTCCAGAAATTCAGGCGTAATACGGGTAGAGAGTATTTAAAAATATAATTATACTTCCTGTGAAAATAACAATGTTAAACAGTCCCACAACAGAAAGTTTAAATCCTTTATGAGGTTTAAAAAATAAATAAACTCTTGAACAGAATGCCAAATTCCAAAATTTAACCGCACAATTTAGAATCTTTTTTGTTTACAGTGGGATTTTCTTGAAATTTGGATTTTAACATAAATTCAGGTGTAACCCGAGGAGGGAGTAATTTTAAAATATTATGCTTCCTGTGAAAATAACAATGGTAAGAAGTCCCATAACAGAAAGTTTTAATCCATTGGTGTGGTTTATTATTCCATAATTCATGGTGTTTAAAGAATAAATAAATCCTTGAACCGAATACCAAATTCCGAAAGTATACTCGCAAAAATTAGCAACTTTTTTGTTTACCGTCGGATTTTCTTGAAATTTTGTATATAAGTGGTCGTTAGTATGCCATGAACGTATACGTATCAAAAATACTTAATTTTGCCTTTTTAATCAATGTCATATGTTTGTTGAAAGTAAAGAAACCCATGAGCGTCGGGCGGCAGTCGAAAAATTATCTAACTGATTTGATCATGAGCGGCACTCTGGAGCGAGAGTTAGGTCAACGCACATCCGCCGCTTGTATCGTAGCCACCCAACCGTGTTTAACAAGGAAACTCCATCAGTTAGATAATTTTTGTGTGCCGCTTGCACCTGCTACTGCCGCCCGCCGCTCACCGCTCGCCGCTCGTATCGTGGCCGAGGCCTAAGAAACCACGCCAATGCTCTTGCATTCTCTCTGTTCTAGCGTTGACGTGGTCATCACGTTCAACAATCGCGCCGGACGCTCGACGTGGTCTTAGAAACCGGGGCTTTATGGATCAATTGATTGCAAATTATAGTGTGACACAGAATTTCCTGGAATAGCAGGCTGATGCCGGCAGTCCCGGGTGCCCGCTTCTAACAAAGGCATTGTTTGTCAACAGGCGATTAGGACGGTCTGTTCTCCCTGAGGAGGTGTCTCTCTACGTTTTGAGGCAACTATAAGCAAAAACTACTTAAGACAAAAATGCGAAAATTTAAAGGTATATTCTTATGGGGTGATAGTCGCATACTAAGAAAGAGTTTGATAACGCTGTTTTAAGAAAAATAAGCGAGTATATCCAATCAGGCGTTTCAAAATGGGGCCATCCTATATCAACACACACAAAAAACACAACAATATTATATGTACATATTCTGTTTATTAAACAAATAATGTAATACATATTTTGAATTGTTCACTACAAAATACTTAGATTAACAAATAATTTAAATAAACGTTAAAATAGGATAAAACTATTTGAACCTTCTAAATAGTTGTCTATTTAAAAAAACTTAGGCCAGCTGATTATCGATAGTTATATTTGACTACTGTAACTCGTGCATCATTGAAGATGGTGACTTTGTCGTTGAAACGTGTTTGAATTAATAAATGTATTAGTTGTGACATTTTGCGTTCAAAGCTTATTCTATCATTCACACATTTTGTTATAAAGTTCTTTTAACGTGAATGTTGTTATAATTGTTTTACGTCTTTCCTGGGTTTATATCCTTTGTCGATAATTTATACGAAAAGCGGTAATAGATTAATTTAGAGATTTAATTATGTTTCATTCGTATATTAAACCCACAGTTAGGCGCACCCCCGGGACTAACGTTAATAGGCGTTAGAGGCGAAATCCCCGCACTTTCATTTTCAGAATTTCTATCGCTAATTTGCAGCATTTAAATTTGGTAGGGTTCAATTATTTGGTTGTATAAGGATCACAGCATACAAACTTGGCCGTTTGGCCTCGGACCGGAACATGTTTCACGATAACCCCCCCCCCCCCACGTGGATTGGAACGGGGTACATTTATGTAGGGATATTTTACATTTTGGTCGATTTTGGGGGAGCCAAGCGAGCTATAAGGTCGTATAAAAAACCAAAATGTGCAGTATAATATCCTACATTTATTTTGTTATACAAAACTCTATAACATTTTCATTGTCGTACGCTTTTAATCATTAAATACAAAAACAAAATAATTATCAATTTATCACTGTAATAACAGCATACGTACCTACACCATATTGTTGTGTTTTCTGTACTTAGGATGCCGGGTTGAACAAACTAATTATTACACATAACTTAACTATTTATCCTTCATCCCATTGTTTTGACAGGTTACACCAGCCGATAGGGAATTAAAAGGGCTAAAAAAAGATGTCTTGACATTTTATGTTAAAATGTACGGTTTTGGGTAATTCAGGGTTGAAATTTTCAAACAGCCGCCATTTTAAAACGAACGATTGGATATACAGTACTCGCTTATTTTTCTTAAAATAGATCATTGTTAGGTATAACATTATGTCAAGTTTGAACTCAATCGGTCAAACCGTTCTCTAGATATAAATAATTATTTTGTAAAAGATACAGATAGACGAAAAAGTCCGAAGCTGACTTTATACCCATGTTTATATTGTGAAATACGTTTGTCTCGATCCTAGGAACAAATTCACAAAAGGGGTTCAGAGAGTTCGGGGACACCCTATATTTTCCCTAACACTCACCAATAATTAATTGTTGTTTAATCACGTATTATAGGAATTAACACACACATTTGATTAATCGATTCATTAACCGGATTGATACAAAGCGGTCACGTGGCGTAACCCCCTCCGCGTAAGTACGTACAAACCTCGCAAATTAATTTTGAACAAGCAAACACGATATTTGTGCAAGGCACGCACTAAAATTGTTATTCGACGAAATCACCGGCCGAAATAAAAGCGAAAGTCCCTCTCATACCGTCGAAAGGGGAAAATCTGCTTTAATTTACCATAAAATACCCAGCAAATGGGGCGGACCTGTTTTATACGATAAGCCCTAATTCAACAGTTTGTATCGTATCATGTGTTTGCTATGGTGTACAATTGCTTTCTTTAATTCATTGCTTTACGTACAATACGAGCGTAAATAAATACTCGCTGTTATTTTCTTGGCGTTTGCTGACAAACTTGGAAGTCGGACCGCGAGACGCCAGTCGCTGAGGACGTTGTGTCACTTTGACTGAGCCGAATTAGGTAGTTCATAGATCCACTAGATTGCAGTTCAACAGCAAATAAAGTGATTAGTTACGAGGTGAACATACTAAAAGTCCCCACTCCTAGCAGATGAGAGGGGTGCAGAGGCGCACGTAGAAGGTTCCTTTTTTCGTGTTTTCACTTATATCTCGCTCAATAATGCGTCTTAGCGATAAGACCATTCTATACAAAATTAAAGCTCACAAAATGTGCTACGAGATAGAATTCATTCATTTTTTCACTATCTCACATAGTTTAAACGATATCCGCGCTCAAAATTCGCTTATTTTTTCCTCACGTTTTTCATAAACAAAGTCAAAAATTGTGTTCCTTCCTTCTCCCTCACAGCCCTTTCGAGCATTCGTTGACTGGGCTACAGGGAAACATCCTGTGATATGTGAAACGTAAAAATGGTACGGATACCGGCACCGAAAACTGGCCCGTGAGCAAACCTCTACTAACCTGTCTAAAAACATCAGTAATCCCGGCTGGTAGATAAACCAGTTCCAATTTTATGCAAGTAAGACTCAGCACTGACTGAATATTCGGTATCCGGTACATCCTGTTCAAGGATGAGGTAAACAGCCATTAGTTTGTTTGAAGGAAGAGTCACATTAGAAAACGTTGTGGGAAAATGTTTTTTTTTCTTCACTTACGCCCTTTTCCCTCACCCCCGGCCCATCGCGCCAGAGCGAGGTCAAGTGCCAGGATTCATTCCGATATCTGTACACTCGATTTCAAGTTCCTGTGCAGTACGGAGCGTTCATAAGCCATGTTATCCAAACGGCAGTCTCAGTGATACTAACCGTTCAAAAAACATCAACTCCACGCAATGTTTGGACAGTTGACGCAACCCGCATGACAATAAACGTGATGTTCCCAGTAATGGTATTAGCATGACTTATCTCCCGTAAGACCTGTATTGTACGGTGAACGTGGAATTGAGTGTAGTTCAGTAGCCCGTCAAACGAAGAGATGACGTGAATATGTGAAAAATAACAGTGACAGAGTTGTTTCTTAACCTCTCAGCTTTGATTCAGTTAAAGGCTCTCAGTAAATAGCCATTGCCCGTGTTTTTAACTCGGTTCATTAATTTATTGATAGATGTTGACTTTATCCTAGGACTGCATGCCCTTCGTTCAAAAATATAAAACTGTTTGTTCCTTTTTGAATATGTACAGACAGAAAGGCTATATATAGAGATATCACTGGTCAAAGTTAAGGAAGCCGTTTCAAGTAAATTATAGTTCAGTTTTACATTTTTAAATTTCAAGCAGTCTTTCTATCATTTACGACTTTGACGAGTTAAATATAGGGTTTATCCAAGGAAACGAGGGGCTTGTCTCTTAATGCTGGATGCATTCGTTAATTTACTAAACACTTTATGACAGCTGGTATCATTTTAACGTTTAGCGCGAAATAAGGGCTGAGTTAAATTGGAGTCGGGGTTGTCGGAGATATTTCCGGCTAACTTCGACGGTTAGAGGTAGACGTTTAGAAGATACTTTTTCAAAGGGGTTAATAAACTAAGAACTGCAAGGAAATTTTATCGCGTAAACTCAATTCAAAACTACCAAATTTTGAAGAATTTAATTTACTTAATATTTACAGTTTAATTAGCCGAAAACTTTACCAACAGAACGGCCAATTACTGCAGATTAGTTTTGAGTAAATAAAGAGTAGAAGTGCAATTTTGATTCATGCGCAAGGTTCCGTTCTGTAGCTATTTCGAAACTCTAACCAATTTATAAGAATAACAACAAAAACGCATAACACTTCATATACTCAACCTACCTAATTCATTCATTTATCTAACCAATAGCAATCACCATTAAGGATGAATTGGACGCAGTTATGCAATAAGGAACCAAGTGCCAAAAGTAAAATTTTTCAGTAGGCCTACTGCTGTTTTTAGATATGGTTATAAAAATCTTATTTAGCTACATTTATTAAAACAAACGCATGTTATATTTATATAGATACTTTATTATACCATCTAACAATAATAACTAATAAAACTTGTATATATTTGATCTCATGTCATAGGTTATTGTAAGTATAACAATTGTTTGTGGAGTTTTTTTTTTAAATCTATATAATATATAAAAGCGAAAACCCACTGACTCACTGATCACGATTTCTCAAAAACTACCGAACGGATTAAAATGAAATTTGGTATGTAGCTTCCTCTAGGGCGATAGGTGCTTACTAAGAAAGGGTCTGAAAAAATTCGAAATTTTAGGGGGATTTTGGGGGGATCAAAGTTATTAAAAAACTATTTCTTCAAAACTACTGAACGGATTGGAATGAAATTTGGTATGTAGCTTCCTCTAGGGCCGTAGGCGCTGGCTAAGAAAGGGTTTGAAAAAACTCGAAATTTTAGGGGGGTTTTGGGGGGATCAAAGTTATTAAATCACGATTTCTTCAAAACTACCGAACGGATTGGAATGAAATTTGGTATGTAGCTTCCTCTAGGGCCATAAGTGCTTACTAAGAAAGGGTTTGAAAAAATTCGAAATTTTAGGGGGGTTTGGGGGGTAAAAATTACTAAATCACGATTTCTCCAAAATTACCGAACAGATTGGAATGAAATTTGGTATGTAGCTTCTTCTAGGGCCATAGGCGCTCGCTATAAAAGGGTTTCAAAAATTCGGAATTTTAGGGGGGGGGTTTGGGGGGATCAAAGTTATTAAATCACATTTTCTTCAAAACTACCTAACGGATTGGAATGAAATTTTGTATGTAGCTTCCTCTAGGGCCATAGGTGCTCACTAAGAAAGGGTTTGAAAAATTTCGAAATTTTAGGAGGGGTTTGGGGGGATCAAAGTTACTAAAATCATAATTTCAGATCTTTTATTATTATGACAATAGTGCTTTTATTATTTGAGATATATGTATATATATATATATATATATATATAAGCCAAATACCTCTAACTGACTGAACACTTAAAAAGAATACAATTACGTTAAAAAGACTGAAAATATCAACCACCACGGGCAACGCCGTAGGGGTCAGCTAGTATATATATATATATGCAAAACATTCCAAGCCGGATACCAGGTAACTAGTCATATCCCGTCAGCTTGGAAGCGAGCCAACCACCGTTTGCTTTACTTCCGCCCTCTTACCCTCAAACCACAGATATGAAAAGCTACCTGGTCTAGCCGAGATTCTAAAATCTTATCTTCTGATCAGGAAGATTCCACGCTACCCACTCAGCTATGGCTTGCCTTGAGAATAACTTGCAACTGAACACTTCAGACACTTGTTGCCGTATTGCCAATCTCGCCCCTTCTCCTTATTGTAAAACATAAAATTGTACATTTACCAGGTGGTAGTTGGTTCAAAATTTGATAGGTGGCCGCACAATGCAGATATGAGTTAGATCTATATTCCATAACAAAATATGTACTTTCAAGAGTAATTTTAAGCAAAAAAGTCAAATTTACATTTTTGGTGGTTGGTCCCTTATTGCAAAACTGCGTCCCATTATACATTGGTGGTGGAGACCAGTGAAAAAATGGGATGTATCGCAAATGCAGAATTACCATACGAGAAAGCATTACATATTTTCACAGTTATTCACAAAGAATTAGAACCGCTATAGATTTATGTTAAGTATGTGTGTAAGTTACCTAAATCGGATTTTTTTCAAAATTATTACTGCAGTACTTTCTGAAATAGGAGGGGGGGGGGGGGTAGTAGACAAATTTAAAAAATACCTTGAAAACTACATGTTACAAAACATGGATCCCACAGAATTTTGGTAATTCATTACCCTGATTTTTATCTCAACTTCCGAAATTACCTATTGAGGGCATATTTTGAAATTAATTTACTACAACATTGCATTTCATTTTAGTAACATAAATTATATTGCAAACATAACTATTGCCTGTATACTATTGCCATAACTATTCTATTGCCTGTACAACAAAACTCTTACAAAATAACTTTTATTAATTATTACAATACGAAATTTACAAATTAACGATTTGCAAAATATTTTGAAAGGTAAGTTATTTTTAACGTGGGAAATTGTGTTAAAAGAAAGATTCGGGAATGTCTGCTGAGATGAGACAGCAGGAAGCGGAAATCTATCTTCTTCAATAGACTATAACGAGATGATTTCATTACAAGTTGACATGACCTAACCTAACCGGGTTAATCAAGACCTCTGTCAATCTTCATTCCGATGAGGCAGCTATTTACGGAAGCAATATTTTCTACACTTGTTAATCCGAAGTAGAAGGTCAAGGAAAGGGCTGAAGGAACATGCAAAACAAAGTAAGGAAAAACTCTGGCGTGCTTTGCACGCCAAATATCTTATTACCTCTGAACACGTTTTTAATAATTTCCTTCTAGTTTTGTATACGACTAACCGTAACCTCGAAACTATGATGGTAAATATCTATATATTAATAGGCAAGCACAAAACTTGTCGTCCTTTTTTCTCAGCTTGTGTGCATCGTAGGAGAAATTCGCGCACACCGTTAGAAAGGTAGTGTCCTGTAGATGAGCAGAATCCCATTATAATTTAAATCGGTCCTCAGGGATACGAATGACAGGCTTTCAAAGTTTCAATGTAATCTTATGGAAGAACGGTAACTGATTGAATCATTATATCGAGCAATAGCGAAGCATTGCCGGGTCCACTAGTATAAATAAATAGGCCTACTTATTAATATTATAATACTTTACTAGCTGGCCCGACCCGGCTTTGCACGGATAGACAAATCAACCTGATACTAATAATTAGCCCAAGTGTTTTAGTTCATTGTAAAAAAAAATGTTCATTGTAGGCCTAACCTAAAATTACATTCAGTTTTTGATCCAAATCAGTTGTTGATCAAAATCAGCTGTTTTAAGCTTTTCATACGAACAGCTGTTTTTTGTGCCCATGATAAAATCAAAAGAAATCTTTCTTCTTCTTCCTTAAGATTGACCTTCCATAAGATTAACATTGAAACTTTGAGGGCCACTGGGGCGTAGCCCTTATCACTAAGGGGTATGAAAAATAGATGTTAGCCGATTCTCAGACCTACTCAATATACTCACAAAATTTCATGAGAATCGGTCAAGCCGTTTCGGAGGAGTACGGGAACGAACATTGTGACACGAGAATTTTATATATAAGATTAATTCGACCACACAGCTGAACCACCGACGTGAGTTGAGCAAATTTCCAAAATTAAGTTTATGGGCCTATGTTTTAGGGTTTCAACCAACAATTTGAGAAATATGTCTATTCACGACGGTGCTGAATAGCTGCAAAATGGTTCGCACGCCAACCCCCGTATTGGGAGTACCTTCAACACACAAAGCATTGCGTAAAAAACAAAATGTGCAGAATAACATCCTACTTTTATATTTGTAGAAAAAACGCAAAAAACAAATTCATTCCCGTAGGAAAAATCTCAAAAAATAGTTACTTCCCGTCAAAAAACGCGCTTCCAATTGCTGGATTTTTTGGCTAACGAACTCGTCCGAGCGACGTAAACAACCAACAGGTGTACCAAATTTGAACCAAATCGGGCTTGAAATGCGGCCGCTATAGTGCGAACACATATATATATATATATGATTTTTAATGACACCCCAAAACGTGTTCTGAGGACCATGATCGGTGCTCATTTGCTACTCCCGACCTCATAAGGGCCACTGCATTAGCTCATTTTTCCTATGGAAATTCGCTAATAATATTAATAGTATTAAACATAAATAATATTAAATATTAATTCTACAAAATACTTAATATCTTTAGATGTAGTTAATATATTGAACGCAAGTTGTGGATACATACTTGGTATGACATCTTTACCCATGTACAAAAAACCAAAAGATTTTTACATATTTTCTTGGCACTTGTCCTTAGTAACTTTTTTTTAGTTTGTAGGGGATTAACTCGGTTATCTTTTGTTACCGAAATAATAAAAATCCGTTATGTTTGTCATTTAAAAATGGGAATTTTTTGTTTCTTGCATTTTTTTTTTTTTAGTTAGCTTATTTCGAGATATTTTACATAAATAATTTTAAACGCAGCTATTTTTAATAGGAAAACGTTTGGTTTCTGGGTACATGGGTAAAAGATGTCATACCAAATATGTATCCAAAATTTGCACTCAATATATTTTCTACATCCAAAGATATTACGGTAAGTATTTTGTACAAAAAAAAAA
>JAGFPH010018571.1:0-16205 GCA_018207615.1 Philaenus spumarius
AAAACTATTAAAATTATTCTATTCTCTACTAGGTCTACGGTATCTGATCAGTTTGAAATACTGCTTTATCGAATCACATTTTGGTCATATTTTAGAACTTGTCAATGGCCACTCTTCTATAGAAAAATAAAAAAATCTCTGTCCTAATCAATAGTCATTCCCGTGAAAATATCATAGTTTACAAATAATCTGTTTGCATTTGCTTGGTGAGCGAATTTTTAAGGTTAACAATTATTCGCTTTACCATGAGTCGCAGCGGAGGTTGGTGAGCGAAGCGAGCAGGGGTCAAGTCCTCTAGTTTGTTATAGGCCTAGTAAATGTTCAAAATGTCTTTATTTGTTTTTGAGTTGAAATCAATTTGTTTTCGTATATCCAAGAGGCAGCACCTTACGAGACAATAAATCAATATTTTATGCTGTACTTTTAATACTGGAAAAATTATTAACAGTTAGTTAATAATTTACATGTAGGTAGCAGCATCTTCCGGACTACTATAAAATGCCGAAAAATAGTTTCGAATTTTAACGTACCAGGTGGCAGCACCTTACGGACAGAAAGATTTGTTCACAAAGATGACATTATCTGACATTGTTGGTAGTCAAAAGTTAATAAATTTGAGCGTAGGGTAGCAGCCCTCCAGACTACACTGTAAAATGCCGACAAACAGTTTAAAATTTTAACGTACAAGGTGGCAGCACCTTACGGACAGAAAGAATTGTTCACAAAGATGACATCTGTAAATTTAGTGAAGATTTACTATTCTGTTTTGGAGTGATTTTTAACAGTGAGACAGGACAGATTTATTGTTTCCTAAAAAAAAGTGTACCGCCTCACTGAGGAATTCTCAGTAACTAGTTTTGCAGGTTTATTTTACAATATTACTGTCAAATGTTGGAACCATGTTGACATTGTTGGTAGTCAAAAGTTTTGCATTAGTCTCGTAATGTGCTGCTACCTAGATACTTTTAAATGTACTATTCCAAAATAGTTTTTTACTAGAATGCGCTGAAGGTCAAATTTTGAAACTCAATGCAGTTAAAAGTGTCAGATCAATGCTGCCATCTGGTTACTTATAAATGTATTAAAGCAAATATCTGTTATTTTTGTAACTATAGAATGCGCTGTTAAATCAAATATTGTACAGTACAGATATTGAATCTCAAAGGATTGAGTCCCACGGTACCTTCTCTAACGAGAGGTCTGAATAAATGCATTTTCCGCTAAAAATAAAATAAAATAATGGAGTTAAATGTTTCAAACCAGTTCCGTAACGTGCTGCACTCTTTATCTTTTTAGTTGAACTTTTTATTGCTTATTGACAGAAGTTGTCATTTTAGAGTTATAAATTAGTGTAAGTTGTTTTTTTCTAAATACTTACCTAAATAACGTTTAACTTACTTTTTGTTGATGTGAAGTTGCTTCCTATAAACAAAATAGGCCTACATAGATTGAATTTATTGACTATCAAGTACATTAAATACAGTTCTATTGTTTTCTGTCTCCATCATGTTTTGTTTTTATAGGTTATTGCCTACTTTTCCTTTTTATAACCTAATTTTGTTCCAGAATATTTTGTTTGGCATTACTTTTAAATTAGTGAGATATTTCCTATTATTGTATTTTGTAGATAAACTAATTATTATTGATCCTAAGTATGTTTTCCGGGTTATAAGCTAGATGAGAAATAGGCGTTTTATGCAATTTACAACATGGTAATGTAGGCCTACCCCTTTTGTCACATTTAGGACTAGCAACAAACTTGAGTCGAAACTGAAACCTCCTAACCAAAACTTGAGGGACGAAAAATAAAATACAGTAATATGTGGAATAACTTGTGATGATTGCACAAACTTTTACATAGGAAAAAGGCCTTTTAAAAAACGATTCAAGGAGTATTTACCAAACAATCAAAGGACAACCTAAGAAATCGAGATACGCTGAACACCTCATCGATAACTGCCACACTTACTCCAACATTTACACTAATATTATGGACATCTTGGACACATTCAGTAAAGTGATCTACTAATATATTATTAATATATATATTAAATGAACAAATCTCGTTCTTAGTGTTATTAAGATGCAAAGAAAGGAACCGGCGACTCAAAATTAGACAACGATTTAACAATAAAGTAGCCAGTCGCGAACCGTTTGTTGAAGAGTGCGCACTGACCGACATGTAACCGATATCATGTGTTTTGTAAACACGTGTATTTGTGTAAACGTGTGTTGTTGTGCATTTGTACATGTGAACTGTATTCACCATTGTGTTTTTAACATTACCACTCTCCGTATGGAATGATAAAAAATAAAACCTTATATGATTTGATGATGGGCTCACGCAGCCCGAAACTGCAGCAATAATTGAAACTAACAGTTAATTAGTGTGAGTACCGGAAAAAAAGTAATATCAATTTATTTATAGTAGTTTTCTTACTTGTAACTCAGTAATCATTTCAGATCTTCTTGCAACAAAATTTTACAAGTTACAACACTAATAATACTAGTTTGAAGTTTATTATCTAACAAGTCCCTGATCTTAATACTATTTGATTTCCATTAAAAACTAAAATATTGTTTTCTTTTATAACTCTCCCGTTGTATTAATTATTATGGTTTCAAAACCGCAACTCTTAGTGCCTCAATAATATTTATTGTTCATCAAAAACTTCTCAAATGTTTTTCTTTTATTCTTCTTCTTGTATTATTTATGGTTCTTCTAAAACCTCTCCAAGTATTCCTCATCCACACTTTCGCTACTATACCTTTTTGTTCTTGATATTTGAAAAAAGTTATTCTATTTTTCAGATTGGCCGCACTGCCCATGTAAAAAAATGTTGATGTACAAACTTTATAAATTTTAGTACAATAAAGTTACATTGACTGAAAGACGATATAGTTATTTACCAAACTTTACCTTTATATATTCCTTTCTTGTGCTTTGATTCTTGTACTTGGATAATCTGCAATAAATTGTTTATTAAGACCTTTGAAAAGGTAATATTATTTACTGAATTTATCTAAAGTGAACCCGGTAGTAATAGAACAACAATTTGCGGTCCACAAATAAAAATATGGACGTAATATGTCTAAAAACAAAAATATAGGCCTACCCAAGCGAGTCAGTCCTACACCAATGATGAACCGTGTGTCAACTCAATTTAAGATTGTTTAAGTGAAATATGTAATGACAGAAAGGAAAAATAATTCGACCACGCAGCTGTACCGCTGACGTGAGTTGAGCAAATTTGCAAAATTAAGTTTATAGGCCTATGTTTTAGGGTTTCAACCAACAATTTGGGAAATAGGTCTATTCACGACGGTGATGAATACTGCAAAACGGTTCACCCGCCATTCAGCATATTGGGAGTATCTCAATACACAAAGCATAGTGTGCTTCGCACGCCATTCCGCATATTGGGATTATCTTCAATACACAATGCATTACGTGCTTCGCACGCCAACACGCTTTTTTAAGTACGTATTTTCAATAGACCATCTTCGCACACCAACCCCCATATTGAGTAATTTGAATACACAGTGCATTGCACGCTTCGCATGCCAACCGCCGTATTGAGAGTATCTTCAACACACAAAGCATTGCGTGCTTTGCACGCCAACCCCACGGTAGAATCCACCACATTGGACGGGGTACTTCTATGGTATTTTACGTTTTGATCGATTTTAGGGGAACCAAGCGGGCTATAAGGTCGCGTAAAAAAACAAAATATGCAGAATAACATCCTACATTTATATTTGTAAAAAAAACTAAAAAAAAAAATTCATTCTCGTAGGAAAAATTCCAAAAAATAGTTACTTTCGGTCAAAAAGCGTGCTTCCGATTGTTGATTTTTTTTGGCTAACGAACTCGTCCAAGCGACGTAGACAACCAACATGTGTACCAAATCGGTCTTAAAATGCGGCTGCTGGAGTGCGAACACATATATACATATGATTTTTAATGACACCCCAAAACGTGTTCTGGGAACCATGATCGGTGCTCATTTGCTACTCCCGACCTTGGGTCTTACCATAAGGGCCATTGCAATAGCTCATTTTTCCTATGGAAATTCGTTAATAACGAACAAACATCGAATGTATAATTATTACTGTTGGGAATCAAACTATTTAATCACAAACAACAACAACAAACTTCAATGCATTAAAACTTGAATTATACATTTTTTATTGTGTAAAGAAAAAAGTTCAAACTTTGTACTTACAAAATGTCAATTACATAACAAATCAAAAGCATTTTAAAAAAATGTAAAATGCAAAACGGATGCGTATTGTGACTGTGCTTTAAAATGAGGCCTTGCAAACAATTTTATGATGAAAAATAAACGAAATAAATGGTTTGAAATTCAACATTACTCTTATGGGATAAAAATCCAAAATGGCCGCCACTACAGCACAACCTTAATAGAAAGATTTTATTTTATTTGGAAAGTAATGTCCTTATCCTTATATCTTACCCTTTTGTCTATTTGGGTCTTCTTTAGATGATGTGCAGTGACTTCTTTACGGTTTTTCACTTTATGAATTTCACCTTATCTGACCTACTCAGTCTCTGTCTTCTATTAGTTGTTTATTGAAAGTTCTGGCTTCACTGCACTTCAGTGAATATAACAAAGTTTGCATTGTTTATATTTTATTTATTGTTCTTTCGTGAAAAGATATCAACACTCATTGAGCCGCAGTTGTTCAAAACAATCAGCCCTCTCTAAGTGCGTCGAATTACCCAGCGAGCTAACCAACACAACGACCCCGCACGGGGGGGTGCAGACTAGCTGCACCTACTAAGAGGGGTTTGGCATCCCTCGTGGTACCCGAGTCAACAACGCCCAACACATCCATAAAGTTACATACATTAAACAATACCTTACATTCCCACTCGCACATTCTTTTAGGATTTCGACTGTGCGGAGCCTTAGGGCGTTGGAAATGCCGAACCTACCAGGCCTTTGACAGCAAGGCTTGCTATGGGGACGTATACACATTGGCGGATCCAGGGAGGGGAATGTGGGTGCTGCACAGCCGAAATCCTAAAAGAATGTGCGGCAGACTGCTCAATTGCGTAGTCTCAGACAACACAACTTGTATCGAATATTTCACCCACTAAATATTATCAAATCTCAATAAAACAAAAACCATTGGAAAGGAAATGTTTTAAACTTTAATTTTTGCATTTACAAATTTCTTCTAAAAAGTATATTTACATATGTAATCATCGTTGTAAAATTGCAGTTGTCTAAATCAATTGATACCGCCCTAGAAAGCATAAGGAAATGACAACTCGTTACTTTTTAAAGCAATATAACCGTTAGAAAGACTTGTTTTGAGAAGAAGATAAAGACTCCATTGGACTCGTCAAGATTTTATCTTTCTACCACGATCTTCTAATCATTCGTCACTCTTATAGTTTCTTAGATATGAAGTTTTCTGTAAACCCTTGCAATTGGACAGTAAGTTTTCAAAAAATGAGAAAGCACATTTTGCAATCGATGTATCTATATTACAAACCTACATATTAGTACAATGATTTTTATATCGATTTGAAGTGCAAGTTCTATATTTCCGTTTGATATAAGGAAATCCTGCTTTAGTGTTCCGAAGCTATTCGGGTATTTCCGTGAAATATGTACATTTTCAACGCCCTAAGCGTGTTAGCCGTTACCTTTTACCGTCTGGCTGGTACTGTATACTATACGTTTGTGAGAATTTTGTTTAGTTGTTCTAATTTAGTGAAATAAGTTTTTAGAGTAAATTTATTTAAAATTTTCAAGTAGGCCTATACAGTTTAATTCTATGATTTATTCTCTACAATTTGTCATAATAAAATGTCATTTTTTGATAAAGCATACAATCCTTAATTCCTATTCAAAATGGGTGCAAGTGAAGTAGTTTAAAAAGACGTTTTCAAGCACTGTATTCCAAAAAATTATTCTATACCCCCCTCTCCCCCGGATAGGAGACAGCTCCCTCTTTGAAAACCGGCTGGATCCGCCCAGCGTATACATGGTTTTTATTCAGGTGCCGGCCACTTCAGTCCTTGGTCACGAAGTGTTCGCGGTGTTGAAGGAAAGCGGATTCTTCCTCACAGTAGTATCGGGTTCTAGTCTGGTAAAAAAAGTGAACTGGGGTTTGGAAATGATCTCAATGTGACCTTACCGAGTTTTGCCAGATTCCGCCTAATACGATGTGATGGACAAAATATTAAACCGAATTTTAGTTAAAAAGAGACATTCTGATTCATCTGAATATTCTATAAACCAAGAAATGTTTAAGAAGACTAAGGAGAGGGTTATTGGCAACCATCAAGTTGCCAGCTCCCAAATCTTTAATTTTTTCTCACGCCGGTAAAGATACAGATCTTTCAAAGGTATCACACTTTGTTATTAAAAAGGTGATTGCTGGAACAGCGGACCCTGTACTTTCCAACAGGGAATTACCGAACAGCACACTTATATTGAAAACCAACAGCGAGAAACAATGTTTGGAAGCGCCAGTCTGGGAGCAAAGCTGCGTCTGCGTTAAGGCTCACAAATGGGGAGAATCTAGTCTTGTCTTTGTAGTCGAACTATTAGAGGGATGTTTGTTTTTGCTCAGTAAACGGCTTAAAGTGAACAACCTTCGTCAACTTATTTCGAAGAACCCTTCCACACACATCCGAACACCGCAGGGGTGAACCAGAAGAGGGTCATGCCACACCTTTAAAGTTTCTATTGTTTTACAATCACGAATGTTTGTTTTGTTAATTGATCCACACTTTTTCACCATAATGTTTTTTTTTTCTTTAGTTGCACTATGAATATTACTTTTGCCCATTTCAACATTTATTAATTTTTGAGAGTTTCGATTGTGTTTGTTTTTACTGTTGTAATAATGTTTGTTAACTTACTGTCTTAAACAGACATTATTTAATTTACATGCTCATTCTCACATGGTGCTACTATAGTAACCAATTACAGTACAACCTGTCATATTCGGACTAATGTGGCGACCGGCCGATCCGGATATGGAAAAATCCGGATATAGCAAGGTCATTTCTAAAGAGCCAAAGGGCCCAAAACAATGAAAGCCATTATTGTTGAATACTATTTTTAGATGTTTCAAGCGATTTGGACTTGTATTTACTGTACTACAATGTACTATATAGGCTAACAAATTGACATTCTGTACACAACAGTAGACTATTGGTAATTAAAAGTAAAAAATAAAAGAAAACAGGTTACATTGTAAAAACACAATTTTAATTATTACAGTACAGTAATTAAATATCTAAAGTATGTTTAAAGAATGAAGGTACAGTACTGTACTTATACACACAGTAGCTTTAAAAAAAATTACCGGTAGCCCTACAGTTCGGCGCAGTAAAATATAAATAAATTTTTACCATAAAGAAACGCTAATGGCTACATCAGTTTTTGAAAAAAGTTGTGAAACGGTTGACCGTTTCAAAGCCACAGCCCGCTATGAATAGACTAGGCACGGCTCGCAAACATTATTCTAGCTGCAACTTTCACTTTTCCACCCCATCAGCCCCACAACCAAAATATGAAAATTTGTTTGGAGATGCGTCCGGTTATGGGAGGGTCCGGGATGTGACTGTAGTTTCATAATTCTGTACATTTACATTATCAAATTTATTCAAATTTTATTACTTACTAGTGGACCCAGCAATGCTTCTCTATTGCTTGATTTAATTTAAATGATAGTTATTCCATTTCATTACATTGTCTAAAGTAATCGAATTGTAAAATGGTTTTTACACCACTTAAGAATATACTATACAAATTTAGATTTATAGTTTGTAAACCTTTATAGATAATACAGTGAACCTTTTGTTTGCTTTTACCTAATCTAAAAAAAACTGATAGTTGTGAAGAATTGTAAAAAACCTGATTCTAAATTAGCCCAATTGGTTGCCAATAAACGTGTTTTGTTTCATTGTAGGCCTAACCTAAAATGACGATCAGTTTGAATTATAATTCTGCAAGCATTTTTCGTTGATTTTCGTTTGTGTTTGTTTTTAGTTGGTCAAACTAACCTATAAAAGCTGTTGGTTTTGAAGAATAATAAACTGATTTATAAATGCTAAGTAAAGTTGATATAGTAATGAATGCAAACAAACATGACGTGTTGTTAAGCTTTTTATACGAACAGTTGTTTTTGTGCACTATTGTCTTGAGTCCGTAAAAAAGAGGCTGTTATTTTTTTTTCCAAATTTGATACTTTTTCGGAAACTTTTCACATTTTTTTTATATAAACACCTAGTTTGGACGATTAGGAACATTTTAAAACAAAAAATATCCAAATTGGTCAAGCCATTCTCAATTGATGCGCTTACAAAGGAACAGCAATTCCTTTTTATTATTTAGATTCAACAACTTTTTTTGGTATTTACACTATCATATCTCAAAAACTATAAATTAAATCTTAATGAAACTTTGTGATATTACGGGTCCTATCCATTACTATGCTATAGATCATTTGAAATTTACATATATATATATTAAGATTATTAACCTCGCAAAAAACTTAAAAAGATATGGTTTATTTTAATTAAAATTACCTATTATTTATGCAACATACAGCCATACAAGAAATTTTGAATATTAATTTTGGAACAATGCGTTTAACAGTTTTATTAGAATTGCTTTACTAATGTGGAAAGTCTTTATATCTCAGGGTTGAGTCAGTTGTTTGAAAAGGGTACTTTGATATGATGATGTAAAGTGACAGAAATTAAGAAGCCAAGAGACTGTTTAAGAAGAATACTTTCATATATTTGTTGAAACACATTTAAAGAAAAACATATATGTACATCTAACAAACAAAATACTTATCACTAATAAAGAGAGCATGAGTTGAAATATTTTAAAGTTTTTAAACAGCTGGTGATTCACTTGGTTATACAGTAGAAACCGGGCTTAACCGGTCCTCGGATCAACCGGTCCTCGGATAAACCGGTCCTCGGATCAACCGGTCCTCGGATCAACCGTCCTCGGATTAACCGGCCTATCCCATGGAACAACCGAGTTTTTTTCCCTCTTACAGACTATATTACTGTAATTGGCCGAAGACTCAAAACATTGATTGTTTAACGGACATTTCTTGGAAAGCAGAGTGACGTAACGTTAGGTGTGCAATGTGTTATTAGTGTTGCGGCAGGCAGAACAGGTTGAGGGGGAGCGTGAGTTTGATTCCCCTCTTGCTTCCGCGGCAACTGTATTTTTTTCTTAGAAGCAATTGACAAAGCGGCATCCTTTGTTTCTTTTTCTTCGTCTGTTGCTTTGTCGGGGAACCTTTACTGAATTTTGTGGGAGCAAAATATTTAGGGTAGTATTTGTTAACATATATTGAGTAATATGTTGGGCAACAAAAAGATCCAACGATGAACGTACAAAAATGAGAGACTTGACTTTAAAGAAATCTTAAAGAACAGAAAATCTTAAAGTTAAAGAACAGAAAAAATAACTGATTTTTTTAAACAATCATACAGTACTGTATATGTGTAAATTCAGTTTTCAAAGTTTAAAATGTTTATACAATAAAATGAGTTGCAATCACCAATCACGTCTTATTTGCTTGTTTATTTATGTAATATGTAGGTTATTTTTGAATAAAATTCTATTTTTTACGGGAACCTCGGATCAACCGGCCAAACAGGGAACCGGCCAGGGTCTAGGTCCCGACCAGACCGGTTAAGAGGGGTTCAACTGTATATTAAGATTATTTATTATAATAATCCATCATCACCTAATAAAAAATCCACCAAACTGTTTGTACATGAGAAATTTAATTCAATAATTCAGTTTTCAAAATAAAAATAATTTGATCACGCAGCTGACATGAGTTGAGCTAATTTCCAAAATTGAGTCTGTGTTTTAGCGTTTCAATTATTTGGGAAATCGGCCTACTCATGAGGGCTCTGAACAGGTGCCTAGTGTACAAAATATATTAGTAGAATTTGTGTCCGCCTCAGCCTCCAGTCCCTGCTCGCTTGTCCGACCTTGCGGCCTCAGATTATCGGCTGTTTCATGTCGCTTACAGCGGACAAACGGAGGGCCAGACGTGATACAAGGTCGTGTAAAACACAAAATGTGCAAAATAATCTTCTAAAATATATTTGTTCATATAAATCCCAAAAAAGTTTCATTCTAGTACGAAGAATCTTAAAAAATGTTTACTTCCGGTCACAAATTCTGCATCCGGTTGTTGATTTTTTTACCAACGAACTCGTCTGAACGAATTAGAATTGGCGGTGTGTACAAAGTTTGGACCAAATCGGACATAAAATACAGCTGTTAAGAGTTCGAACACCCACACATACAGGTATAAAGTTTTTAATGACCCCCGAAAACATGTTCTAGGGACCATGATCTGTGCTCATGTACTACTCCTGGGACCTTAGGTCTCAACATGTACAACACAAAGTCCTAGTCTATAGTGTATATACATTTAATCCTTAAAATATTCAAAAGAATTTGTACAATGATTTAATGTATATTAATATACAAAATTATATCAGCCTAAATATACAATGTTTCATATTCTACATGATTTAAACATTTATATACATATATATCTACAAGCTAAAATTCAATTTAATAAAAAAACATAAATTTTCACATATTTAAACAATTATTAATTGGCAATGTATAAAATGTTAGCTGGAATGATGAATGAGTTAACTACGATACTTTAATTCAAGATAGCTGAATATAAAAGCTACCTTTCACTTTCACTTTGATCACTGCATATCTTTCCCAACATCACAGGTTTAAATAGAATTACACTTGTTTCCAAATGCAGACCATGTTGTTATTGGTTACGGCAACAATGTGTTTACCCGAACTGGATACGGCCACTTTGTCCACAACGATATCGTAAACATCCAGATTAAGTTTTCGTTTCTTGTCGCTGTACTGGTCCAATACGTTAGGCCAGGAAAGGACCACGGTCGGTTCAACGCTCTGCGGCTTGTCTGTACTTCCTCCGGGCATTGCACGAAGGTTATAAAGCCATAATGCTCCGCCGTCGTCACCGCAACAAAGCAATCCTGCGTCTGGAAAATTAATGATACTTTGATTACTACTGTGACCAACAACATAATGCAGTATACATAACCGGAGCGAAGGGGGGGGGGGGGAGTCGTTTTGGATAACAATTTTTTCGGTTGCCATGAACATCTAACACTACTGTTTTGAAAGGTTTCAAAGGTCAAACGAATTCAAAAATCTCTTTCTAGGCTATGTCAGTTATGTTCTTTACCTAACCCGTTCCCTAATATCCCGTAGTAACTCGTAGCGATTTATTTTTTCCACTCCCCGGCTGTCCGTACTAATCCGTAGTAGAACTTTAAATGTGTATAACTTCGCCATCTGTTGGAATATTTTAAAACTAACTTCAGAAACGTGTTCAGAGAACATTTTACAGTGCAGTTGTATTTCATTTATTATTTCTTCCAGCTGTTTAGGGTTTTAGATCTGTGTTTATAATCATCTGTAGCACAACTTTTGTAAACCAAGAGTCACGTAAAACATGGCTAGACTGAATTTAAAACACATGGTTAATTTTTTGATTTATTAAATGTAGTTTTGTAGTAATTGAACACAAATAAAACAGACAGTTTATGGCCTAACAAATATAAAGTGTCTCCTAACATTTTTGTAAAAGTTATAACTGTAAGTGAACTTATTTTTCAATTTGTTTTTTATTTGGATTAAAAAAAAATTCAGCGCTCCAAAAAAATTTAGGTAAGTAAATGTACAAATTTTTTATATACCAATATAATATTAAGATATGGTGAAAATTTCATGTATATTGAATAAGTAATTAATTAGTTATCGTAGTTTGAATATAAGTGACAAATTTGGCCATTTAAGAGGTCTGGTAGAGGCACTTGGTGTCAATTATGAACACCAGGGAATGGGTTAACCTAAAATTACAATTTTGGTATTACGGTACATCAATATACAGTATACTGTACTTAATAGTTTGTAGGATATGAACTCATTCAAAAACTCCAAACGTTTCTTGCATCCCTCCAAACATGGTCTTAAGACCTTCTCACACCTAGTATAGCGTCCGTCCGCGGACGCATGCTATGCCCGCGATACTTGCTATATGCAATTCACACTGCCGGGCTAAATAACTTAATCAAATCAAACAATAAGTGGCTTGGATTTTTTTTTTTGGGTTTAACGTCCTGCTGTTTTGCACTTAACCCTTCGTCTGTACACATATAAAAAGTTACACACTCTGTACACATGGGTCCCTGGGACCCATTTTTTTTCTTACACTTGCGTCTTAAAAATGACTCAAAAAATGATTCTATCATACTGATTTGTAGCTTATATTGTTTTCTACAAGAAAATATGATTACCAACTCATTATATGATTACCAACCGTTTATGTAGGGCGTATAAAAAAAATTAACACTTTCTGTAAAAAAATGTATTGACAACCATTTATTTATAACAGTATCAATAAAACACTTATTAATCAATGCTAATATATGTATATTGTTGACAATATGTGTATAAGCAAATGTATGTATCAATACCAAAAACTATAATGTTTTTAGTTGGTAAAACTAACTGTGACAAAGTAGTAAAGTTTTTGGACAAAAGTTTAAACAAAAAAAATCTTACTTGTTACTGTTTATGACTTCAGCCTTATTTTTTCATTTCATCCTCACAACGCACACAAATAGTAGCTCTGTGCTCATCACAGAAAGGCGAGGAACACTTACTGCAATGATTTTTGGTTTTTCGGTCCTTCGGCTTACACAAAAAACAGCGCTTGCGTTTTGAGTATTCAAGTGATGCATTGCTGGACTGTGGTGGATTGACAGATAACAAATCTCGTTTTAGTACTTTACAAATCACACTTTTAACGCCTATTTGTAAGGTAGGGCATGTTAGTCGTCTCTCTTGATGGTTTTTACAAAGTTGAACTGCTAGGTCCCTCAAAAACTGACGTCTGTTGTTCTTGGGATTTTCTTTCCAAGTGGGATCAGCCATCGTCAATAACACTAAACTATTTATACCGGCCTGATCCAATATAGCGCACCAGAAACGCATTGGCCACCTGTAAGTAGTTCTGGCTACTGTATATGAATTGCAGAGCTTGTCAAAAGTATCGGTGCCACCTTTGGTCATGTTGTAAGTTAGGATAATTTCAGGTTTTCCTGACTCCTCATCTACTTTGTCATCTCTGTGCATTGAGGATAGTAAAAGAACTACTTTTTTTTCTTTGGAGTGTAAGAAACTAATGTTTTCTTAACATCAAACAGAAAGAGAGACGTTCCTTCTTCACGATTAGCCAAACATAGTGGGGGAATTTCCCTTTTGTTTTTCTTTAGAGTACCAACTGTTGTAAGCTTGAAGTCTGTTAACATTTTGTCTGCCATGCCAACAGTGGTAAACCAGTTATCGTGTGTTACATTCCTTCCACTGCCGTGGATTGGTTCAGTCAAAGTGCGAATGTAATATTCAGGCACTAGCTCATTTACTTGTTTTTTTACCACTCCTACATAGGGCTCAACATTTAGCATGTAAAATGTCTTGCTGTCATTAAGCATAACAATCTTCATGCCATATTTGGCCGGTTTATTAGGTATGTATAACCTGAAAGGGCATCGCCCCCTGAAATCAACCAATTGCTCATCGATGGTGAGGTATTCGTTAGGACTATAGTACTTCCTACAGTTACCAATAAACTGCTCCCATATTTGTCGAATAGGAGCAAATTTGTCATCCTTTCGTCTTTCAACTCTGGTGGATTTATCGTCAAATCTTAAACATAAGAACTGAAACCTTCTTTTACTCATGGTAGCTCTAAAAATATCGATACCAAATTCAGGTGACCATAAATCGTCAATATTTAGCTTACTATCCTTCAACATTCCAGCAGCATAGTATAACCCAAACAAACCCAATAATTCGTAAGGATCAGTTGACTTGTTGAAACTACAACTTACATCATAAACCTTTCTCAAAGAAATTTCTTCATTTGTCCTATTGGTAATTTCAGAAATCATATCTTCATTTATCAATAGCTTCCAAGATTGATAAGCCAGTTTCACTAACTTAGCCTCACCTTTTACACAGGCGAAATGAGAGACAATATTGTCAGCTGATGGACGTCCTCTCCTGCTTGGGGCATGGCAGTTCCATCGGTGGCCATCTTTTCCAAGTATATACGGCCCTATTTCAGTAGCAGCTTCACTGTCACTTTCCGCGGATGCTTCCGAATCACTATTTACATGTTCTTCCTCTAAATTGTCGATTTCCACATCACTTTCATCCGATGGATTTTCATACGCAACGGCTCCTTCGCCAAAAAAATCAGTTACTGGATCCGGCTCAGATCTTTCGAGAAGTAAACGATTGATGTCACTATCAGTTAGCATTTCTACTCCTAAGTTCTCACTCATGTTGTTCAAATCACGAGGAAAACAAAAAAAATTAAAATTGATCACTCACAAAAAATGTTACGTACACTGTACACATGGGTCCCAAAGGCCCAACACGCTACGTTATTGCGTATAACCAAAGAACATAACCTCTAACTGGAGCAAAATCTAGCACTCACGTCGCAGGACGACTGAAAGTGAATTTACATGCGACTCTGCGTCGTCTGCGGCGCGCTATGCGCATGCGCTGGCAAAAAACAAAATGGCTGGGTCCCTGGGACCCAAGTGTACAGACGAAAGGTTAAGGCTAATGAAGACGGGACCTACAGTTTTACGTGGAATCCGAACCACAGCCAACGATGTCTGTTAAGAAGCCATTTAGAAAATTATTCGGGGTCAATGGGAATTGAACCCGGAACTTTTCCATTAATGGTTGCCATGACGATTGATAAAGATTTGACGCCTTAACAACCACGGCCATCGTGGCTACTAAGTGGCTTGGAAGTCGACTTGGTGCCAGGAGAGGAAGAAAGAAAGGCGAGTGAGCATGCGTCGGTAGAAATATAGCGACTGTATTTATAATATATTGTAAAATACCTTTTTTTGTGTGTTTCTGCTCACAGTCCAGTAACTTTTTTCCTTAGTCTGTGACGATTGTTTCACCTATTTTGTTCAGGCATCGTCGAACCGATTTTTAATTTGCATGTATAAATGCGCGTCAAATTTTAAATAAAAACATTACACAACACATAAACACATATTACAACACGCAAAACATAAAATACAACATTTAGGACACATCGCATGTTACTAATTCTTAAAAATAATTGAATGTGAATCACGCACGTTTTCACTGGTTCATTATCTGGTCAGTACTCAAACTGGTTAACTGGTAACCTGCTTAGCAACACAATTTTAGGTTAGGCCTAGTTTATTTTACCTGGCTTAATAGCAACATTGGTTCTTTTAAGTGCAAATCTAAATGGCATAGTACCTTTCAAATGATATAAGTTTCATTCCACTCCTTTTATAATAAAAACTAAAAAAAGTACTTCAATTTTCGATGTCTACATATTATTATAATGATACTTAATAAAGTAGGCCTAATATGTAGTAGGCCTATGTTTATTGATTTTTAATAAACTTCTCATACATAACTTCTAAATATATTTGGACCTCCCTTTGTATAAAGACACACCTTCCTACCAATTTTTTTTTTAGGCATTATAGTTTTTAAGATCAAGCAACTGTTCAGAGCACAGAGAAACTATTAATTATTATATTAGGGGTACAGTAAAACCACGGTTAACCGAACTCGGGTCAACTAAAACCTGGGTTATCCAAAACGCCTACGAAAATCGGAAATCCAAAAATAATAGCCCTATTGTATGTACAATATGTAATTTAATTTTTGTTTAAAAAAATCAAAATTAGAACACTTTTCTACAACTTAAAGATCTATTAGAACTTAAGTAGCAACTTTAAAAAAAAAAATGTGAGAATGTAAAACATTGAATTCAGTTAACTAAATCATTCTGAAAAATTATAGGAGAACCGCCTCCCCCCTTCTTTCCCATGATGTCGGCAATGACTGCATATCAATATGATATGTAATCATTGATGACGGGCTGCCTATTTTCTCCCTCCTCAGAATCAAACCATGAAATAAATAAAGTACGTATTTCTTTTCACGCATTTATTTATACACACTTTAGTGTAGCTTAAACTTTATTTTTAACCTATTTAATGTGAACACAGTCGGTACTTGGTGAAATTC
>JAGFPH010018574.1:0-16196 GCA_018207615.1 Philaenus spumarius
ATTAAGAAAGTTATTAGCTCAAGAAACAATCACGTTCAGTAACGAAAGGAAAATGTTTAACTTTAGGCCTACATAAAAAGTAGTAAACATTTTTGTAATTTTTTCATAAATGTAAAAAAGTTTCTTAATTTAGTTATAAATAGAATTGTATAAAAATATTTTTTTGAATAGTAATTTAGGAATATATCATTTGCCCAAAAATGACATATTATTATAAGAAAGTGTAGAGGATAAATCAAAGAATTGAACTGTATACCTGTATATTATCATTGTAAATTTCATAAAAGTATTTGACTTAGCTTTACTTGAATTACAAAATGAGATGAAACAAATGAAACTTCTCGGCGATAAAGGACATACAACAAATGACCGTACTACACCGTGGGAAGTGTTGGTACATGGGTTGAGATCACTATCACGACGTTTTAACATCGTTTGTTTTCATTATTTCTAATATTGGAATATGATATGGAAGTGGAGCTTAAGTTAACTTATGATTCATTGTTAAGTTTGAGTTATTTAAGTATGTAAATATTTAATTGTATGTTGTCCCTCTATAACGCGAAATTTTTAGCTATCTTACGCATTATTAACCTCAATAAAACACAATGCCTCTAAAAGAAAATCTTTAGCAGTTAAAGCCCAAGAAAAGAAATAAAAACCAGAACTACAAATCCCGGAATCGCGGGAATTGTAAATAATGTTTCACTGGCTAAACCTTGTGCTTACTTCCTTACTGGCACACTATTTTTAACCTAAGCTCAAAACCACATTTGTTATTTCAACGAGCGAGGTCTACTGTTCACAGAACTACTAGTAGTAACTGTAATAGCTCATCTTTTCTATGGAAATTCGTTAAAAACATAGTGCTATTATAGTCTACATTTTTTAAGGTGGAAAATTAATATATTTTTTAAAGATTGTATGCGAAATTTAAATACAAGAAATGTCTAAAAGAAAATGTATATTATATGTTAAACTTTATTTCTGTGACCATATTAACACCTCATTTTCACACGCCATGTATTCCATACCATCAGTAACAGTCCCACGACTCGACGTTCCTGTTCCTTTCTATTTAATTTCCATGAATAATTCGTACACTACCGTCTGCCCCCTTTCAAACGTATAAATACATAATTTAATTTCCGCAAAATCTGATCTGTCAGAAACCATTATGTTACTTTTTAATTCGTTTATGCCTAACCCTAAAGAGGAACAAGTCGGTAGATGAACATATGCGAAACGCGTGGCAGTTTGTTAAACCCTTTATCCTATTGTATTTAAACTATTTTGGTAAACCCGCAGAAGGTTGCCTTATTGTTATCACCCCTGTTAATACATAATGTATTGTAGCCTATATTCTGTGTACTGATTTGTTATTAACATTTACACACTAACTTATGTAAATAATGTAATATATACGTTCTACATTGTTCGCTTGTTTATTGTTGTTATATTAAACATTGTTATGATAATGGTATTTTAAATTAAGATTTCATTCGGTTTCGAATTGTCTGCCATCATTAGCAATTCAAATCGTTGCCTACCGCTTGTGTAAGGTAGACCTAACCCAACACGAACCGTATTGTTACATGGTTGTTATTAAATTAGAAAGGATTGCTATTTCTAATACTTTGAAGTATTATAAAGAATCACATTATGTTGTAACATTTTACAAAATATATCGGAATAATATTGTATTTATAAACTTGATTGTTGTGGGTCAGGCCACCTGGAGCTCTGGAATCATTTGCACTTACTCATAAATGTAAACCAAATTTTTAAACTGAAAACTTCTTTAAGCGTACCGAGGTAAAATATACCAACTCGCGTTACGATAGACGATTAAAGTGAGACGTTTTGCGTTTTTGATTTCGTCGATGATTTCTTCTTCTTCATTGGTTTACACACGTAGGCTACTAATATAAACCAGAAGTTTAATACAACAGCTGATCGTGAAAAAAAGAAGAAATCGACGAAATAAAATAGGCACTGGTAAATTCAAAGGCTTAAACTCAATAGCTCTATGGGATTAGTCACGTCACGCTACTAATGAAATGGACATTGTGCTTCCTCATTCTGTAAGTTGTGTTAACTTAGTGTACTTGGTGATACGTCTAAAATGACATGGGGTAGCTACCCCTATATAATAAACATAAACTGCACTAACTTCCTACAAAGTATAAAGTTAAAATTATATATTATTATTATAAATAACTGCCTACAAGCTTTAAAGCTAAAATTGTGTAATTACATTTTTAAGTTATATAAAAACCCGTTTTCCAATCGACTACTTAAGTCAAAAATAATGAAATAGGATAACTACCCTTAAAATGAAGTAACAATTGAAACGGGATAGCTACCCGTATAAAATAAATTGCATTAACATTAAATACCCATATGTTTAAATTCTGATCATTGGAATTTTATTTTAAGCACAAGTCACTTGCTTAAACTATCACAATTATCATTACACTCAGTAAATTGTGTTTGATAATTTAATCTAATCATATCTATATCTACATATACAAAAGCGAAATACCACTCACTCACTCATCACGATTTCTCAAAAACTAACGAATGGATTGGAATAAAATTTGGTATGTAGCTTCCTCTAGGGCCATAGGTGCTTACTAAGAAAGGGTTTGAAAAAATTCGAAATTTTAGGGGGGTTTGGGGATCAAAGTCATTAAATCACGATTTCTTCAAAACTACCGAACGGATTGGAATTAAATTTGGTATGTAGCTTCCTCTAGGGCCATAGGTGCTCACTAAGAAACTGTATGAAAAATTTCGAAATTTTAGGTGGGGTTTGGGGGGATCAAAGTTATTAAAATCATAATTTCTGATCTTTTATTATTATGACAATAGTGCTTTTATTATTTAAGATCTATATACATAAAAGCCAAATACCACTCACTGACTGAACACTTAAAAAGATTACAATTACGTTAAAAAGACTGAAAATACCAACCACCACGGGCAACGCCGTACGGGTCAGCTAGTAATTATATAAGCCAAATACCACTCACTCACTGACTCATCACGAAATCTCAAAAACTACTGAACTGATTGTAATGAAATTTGATATGTAGCTTCTTCTAGGGCCCTAGGTGCTCGCTAAGAAAGGTTTTAAAAAAATTCGAAATTTTAAGGGGGTTTATGGGGGTAAAAGTTATTAAAAAAACCAACCGAACTGATTGGAATGAAATTTGGTAGGTAGCTTCCTCTAAGGCCGTAGGTGCTCGCTAAGAAAGGTTTTAAAAAAATTCGAAATTTTAGGGGTTGTTTGGGAGGTCAATGTTACTAAAAATCTCCATAAGAAATACATAGGATAATATATTTATTGATATATGTTTTTGGTTAATATACATTTAACTTTGTCTATCCGTGCAAAGCCGGATCGGGCCAGGTAGGCCTAGTATTTATATACTAAAATAAACCAATAGCGAAACATTGAAGGGTCCATTTAGTAAGGAATAACTTGTATTTATACTTAATTTTTACAATTAGCCTAAGTGTTTTAGTAGAAGCATTTAACAAAAAGTAATTTCTCATACAATATTATACGATCTTAACAGAAACCTAATACCATTACAAGAAAAACCAAGAACATAAGATTTTAGTTTCGTGATTTTTGTATACAAGTCACTTCATAGCATGAAATAAGTACACGAAATTTACCTGTTATCCACGAAGTCAAACGACAGACTAATAACAGGTAAAACAGTTATATATCAATTTACCTGTACTTATTTCAAAGAACATCAGTTTTACATTATACACTTGTATCGAACATACACAAGAATACATAACGTGTAAGGGCTGCTCAGTTTACATTATTCAGGAAGCAATAAACACATTAAAATAATGTTCAAGTGTAAAACAATCAACGTTCATAAATTACCAAGAGGGGCAATAAAATCTCTTTAAATAAACAAAACCTTAAATTCGTCAATTCAGTTGAAATAACCGTGAAGGAATTAAAATTAATTAATAAATAAACGAGTCTTGTGTTGGCGTACTTAAGTCGACAATATCGGTGGCTCAATTCAACGGAAATATGATTTAATTAAAACCCCGCACTCGAATTGTCCGCATGAATGAGTCGAAATGTAAATCTATATGTATTAATTGGAGGGGGACGCCCCTTAATGTGTGTCAAATGTCACTAGGAACGATTCATCATAAGCCTTGTAAAACAACCCCCCCCCCTCGGTGTCCAATAAAGCCTCAAGGGTCGCGAATATTTTACTAATTCATTCGCCATTCATCGTCTTTTATTCCTTTCAGACTCTGAGTCACGACTGTGGCGTTGGTATGCGAAGATTCCGTCCCGCAAAGGGCGGGGAGGAATTAATAACTTTTAATAATCGTACTTCGGGAGGGTAAAATTACTTGATATTTGGTTACGAAATATAACAGAGAAACATTGTACTGCATTTACATATAGATAAAGCTTCGCATACGAGAAAGGTTATTGAGAAGAACGTCGGCTTTTTTTAGAAATAATTGTAGACTGTCCATTTAACATGTAGAAAATGTAGACTCAGTTAGACATAGTTTGTTGTTTTTGGGCTAAGTAGTTTATTTTTAAGATCGAATCAAACAATAAATGACGATTCAAACATATAACAGCTGGTTTCGTCCATTACCTTTAATACTTCAACCAAAATTATATAAATAAATACTAGCTGGCCCGGTCCGGCTTTGCACGGATAGACAAATCAAAATTAAATGTATATTATCAAAACAAAAAATATACATAAATAAATATATTACACTATGTATTTTTTACGGGGATTGTTAGTAATTTTGATCCCCCTAAACCCCCCTCCAAAATATTTAGATTTTTTTACCATTCTTAGCGAGCATCTCGGGCCTAGAGGAAGCTATATACCAAATTTCATTCCAATCCATTTGGTGGTTTTTTTTAGTAACTTTGACCCCCCCCCAAACCCCCCTAAAATTTAGATTTTATTAAACCTTTCTTAACGAGCACCTACGGCCCTAGAGGAAGCTACATACCAAATTTCATTCCAATCCGTTCGGTGGTTTTTGAGATATCGTGATGAGTCAGTGAGTGGTATTTATCGAAAAAATAAAAATTCTGGAGGGGACTACCCTTATCACCTAGGGGTATAAAAAGAGACTACAACCTATTCTCAGACCTACCAATATACACAAAAAAATTCATAAAAATCTGTTAAGCCTTTTCGGAGGAGTTCGATAACAAACACTATGACACAAGATTTTTATATATATAGATTAAAACGTGTTCAGTTAATGTACAGTATAATACACAAGCGTCTACTGGTACCCTGTGTTGCGTACAAACACAGTATACGCAGCGCATGCCAGTAGACCGTCTATGACGTACTCGACGAAGAGAGTAGAAATAATTATTATATAATTTTCTTCTCGCACTGCGCATGCGTGTCAAACGATTTTCCCACTCTTTCCTTTCAACTGACGGTTAAAGTCTGAGAAGGGTTAGCGTTTCACTTTTCGTCTGATCCAGGTAAATTTGCCATTCCGCGTCTGAAGGAGTTTCCCTTCAAAATAGCCTGAAATTGTATTGCATCGTCAGGACTCTATAAAAAGATTTTAAAGTTGACAAAATACTGATAGCCTTGTGTTCAACTTAAGTAACACTAACGTAAAGACCACGAAAGAATACCGTTGAGGGACGGGCTTGTGTACACCGAGACCTTGAACGCTCCAATCGCCTTAGTGCGACGTTGCCACGTTCTTCCCACGCATTTAACTGAACGCGGCTGACTCAACGCGTTTATAATTCTTTAAGAGGAGTCCAACGGCCCTATAGGTCAAAATATGACTTTTTTTATTGCATTATTTATAGCCAACACTTTTCTGAACAATTTGATACCAAAAACCCGTATATAAACGTTTGTGCTACCTGGCATGCGTAGGAGCAATCCCGTATATATTCGTTTTCAAGTTTACCACTTTTTGTTTTTACTATGTATTTCAGGTCTTTGAGTGAAGGATGAAATTATAGCCTCTACACATTTATCATGTAGAAAATCTCTAACGGCACTGACTCAGTTAAATGAAGTTGTAGGTTTAAGTAGTTTCTCTTGAAGAACGAAGTAAGCAAATAGAATTGTGAACAATAATCAACGATTCAATCATATAACAGTTGATTTCGTCCATTAGCCTTTAGTTGAACCAAAATTAAATAAATGTTAAAATGTGTTCAGCAGTTAATGTAAGTATAGTATATAATACCCAAGCATCTACTAATAATTGTACTACATTTACATAAATGCACCCCCCCCCCCCCTACATTCTTCTGCACTACCATGGTCCAGAAAGTGTTGCTAGAGAGATAAGTAGTTTCTCTTGAAGAACGAAGTAAGCAAATATAGAATTGTGAACAATAAACAACGATTCAAACATATAACAGCTGATTTCGTCCATTAGCCTTTAGTTGAACCAAAATTAAATAAATGTTAAAATGTGTTCAGCAGTTAATGTAAGTATAGTATATAATACCCAAGCATCTACTAATAATTGTACTACATTTACATAAATGCCCCCCCCCCCCCAATTACATTCTTCTGCAATGCCATGGTCCAGAAAGTGTTGCTAGAGAGATACTGAAAGCTAAACTTAGACTAAGGGTGTGCAATACCACTGGAGTAGGAGGATGGCCTATGTATGGCATTGGTAAGGTGCTCGAGCACGACTAGAATATCGCTTGTATACACTTTCGTTTTTACTAATGCTGGTCTTATTTTTAGTTTCCGCCAAGTGCACACAACATAACATTTTGCAGAAAGCTCCAATGTATAATTAGTAAATAATGAAATTCGCCTTGATGTTTTACTGCTATCAAGTGACTCGACTGAAAATCATGTTTTTGTTTTGTTTATAAACACATTGGCATAGCTTTCATAAACATATATAATTTACAATTTTTGTCGCCTACGAATTGTAATTTAGATGTTCATGAACGATTTCCTGCAAATTACAAAAGATTATTTTCAAAATTGGATGAAAGATAAGTTATATTGAAGAGCACTGTTTTGTCCTGGTACCGAGAGAATACACCATCGGCATAGTATTGACGGGCAATACCTTTTGAAGATTTGCTGCCCTGCTTGTTTATTAGAGACACGTGTGGTTGGTATCCCCTGATACCAGATACGCAAAAGAAGTAAGTTAATTACAAACAAAAAACAATAAAACATTAATTAATACTTACAAGGTAATCATAGCCTTATAAAATCCAATAATTTAACATAGCAATTCTGTAGAATAATACAGTATTCGTGCAAAAAGAAAAAAACAAGTTTTTTAAGTTTAAAAATTATTAGAACCGACTCTGCGTCAACAATCAACCGTTCCTCAACGATATAGATGAAAGATCATACTTTAAAATTTACTTGTTTTTATCGACAGTTGGCCTACATTTATAAATCAACAGAAGCTCAAACTTTTACGATTCTATTAAAATAGCAAAAATTCAGACCAATAGTCTAAAACAAACCATGCGTATCTGCTATCCATACAGGTCAAGAAGCAGACATGAAAGAACCAATCAGGTCTATCCATATAAATAATTATTTCTGTAATAACAACACAAAGCTTAGCCTGAAAGTTGTCATCATAATCTTAAACGATTCACATAGTTGTTGAAGTATTACAGCCGATGTAATTATGTTGTTTTATTATTTCTGCAACTTAAAAGACAACCGAGCTATTGGCTAAAAACTAAATTTTGTTAATATTATGGACAGCTACCAAGAGCAAAAATTTTCAGAAATTGTTATGTTTGTCATTTTAAAAAATACATTTTTTGTTCCTTGAAATTTGTTTGTAAAGTTTTCGGTTTTCCAGACATTTTACATAAAATAAACGGTACCAGAAACTGGCACATACTTTCTCACAAACAAAATCTAGTTTATTTCATTTCCATGATTATTTCGAGACAAAACACAAGAATAACTTGCACATGAAAACAAAATTAATAATAATTCAGACAGTTTCCAAAAATTAAACATAGCTTAGTTCAGACAGTCTGACAAACCTGTAAATTAAAATAAATGCTCAATGAAATAATTTTTACAAAAATGAGCCTTTTCACTATACATAAATCACAGTGGATAAAGTATAATTTGGAAGTAACTTTCCGAAAATAAGACTGCTACTGGAACAAACTTGAATTTTATATTTAATTTTCAAATAGGATATGATATTTTTGGAACTTAAAATTTATATTGGAAGATGTAATTCAAAACACAGAGTAAGAAAGTATCAATAACTCAATTTCGGATTTTTTGGAATAAGGCAAGTTTTGGAACTATAGGACTCATATTTAAATTATTAAACAGATTCACCGTGACTTCGTAATTGTGTTAAAGTAGGAGAGGGGCTACTTTAAAGAGGCGAATTAACTAATACATATTATTATTATTAGCTAGAGAGAAAACTATTCGATCGATTTCGATCAAATCTGCACTAAAAATGTCAATTAATTATACCTGTATAGTATCTGACTGGCAAAAAATCAGTTATTATTTATTAATAAAAAACGGCTCTAACGATTTTGATAAAATTTTGCTTATTTTTAGCCCTTAATGTACCCTACCGTATGAAAAAAAACCGCATCTTTCTAAAAATTATAGTTTAGCTAATAATAATAACTGATTTTTGGGGGTTTTTGGCCAAAAAGGGGGTTGTTTTCAAATTTTTTCAAAACCTTTTTTCGTGCATCTGTACAGGCGTAATTGACATGTTTGGTGCAAATTTGTTCGAAATCGATCGAATAGTTTTCTTTCTAGCTTTGTATACATAGGCTACAGACAGACATTTTGTAAAAAAAAAAAAACACTTTTTAGGACTCAGGAAGTCCCAAAACGGATATTTCCACAGAAATCTCAACATCGATTTTTTTGCGATCACTTTATTTTCTCTATACTATAGTATAGTGAGAAAGTAAAATTTTAAACGGCCGCCATTTTGAAAATATATGAAAAGTTTTGGTTTTTTGCACATGAGTAAAAAGATGTCATCCTAAATATGTATCCAAAATTTGCGTTCAATATAGTTCCTACATCCAAAGATATTAAGTGTTTTGTACAAAAAAATCAAAGAAAACGAGGCTACTAGTTTTGTTTTGATTTGGTGTAATAAAAACCTTTTGTTTTATAAGTTTTTAAGCTAATAATTTATTATGGACTTTATTTACATGATTTTTCTCAAAATTTTGTTTTGGAGTAATTTTGTATACATTATGGACAACTACTATGATACACAATGTCTAGTATTTAGCCATTAACTCTGTTACAGAAATAATAAAAACCTGTTATGTTTGTAATTAAAATAGGATTTTTTTTTCTTGAAACTATTTTTGTAAAGTTAGTGGGTTTCGAGATATTTTACATTAAAAATGTTGAACGGCCGCCATTTTGAAAATATATGAAAAAACGTTTTAGTTTTTTGTACATGGATAAAAGATGTCATTCCAAAAATGTATACAAAATTTGCGTTCGATATATTTCCTACATCCAAAGATATTAAGTATTTTGTAACAAAAATCAAAGTGGTGGATAACTGGAAAATGGAAAATGGAGGATTTGAGAACCTACGTTTTATATGAACTATTTTTCTTTATTTTCACTAGTAGAACACGTCCTGAAAGTTTGTCCGTTTCTTCCTGAACCACCCTGTAAATTTAATTTAAACCAATCTGTGACGCATTGAACACAGAGTATATAAAGTTACGTTTACATTACACGGAAGCAGCTTCTACTTTCGCAATGTTTTCACCCAAAAGAACTCTTTTGAAAACAACTACATCTTCCAGTAAAATATGAAAGCTTAAGCCCATTCATATCAATCCATCAACTTAAAATCTAACCGTCAAACAAAATATAAACCTTCATTACTTCCCCTCTCTGTTTACTGTAAATAAACAAACATAAAAGAATCACAAGCAAGAGAGACTTTGTCCTAGAGATCAACGATACGCCTACTACAAGATATGATCCTTATTCACCAGGACATGCAGGATGTATGTTCCATTGAGCGTGAAGATCGAATTAGGCCTGCAGTTGGAACAATGCGTTTCCAAATACAGTATGCTGTTATGGAATTATAAGCTGCCTACGTTTTACAATCTATCGAACATATGGTTATGGCATTTAGTATTAAGGGATACACACTTGTACTTGGGTCGACTTTACAATGTGGGTACTGAAGCATTGGTTTCTTCCCATTCATTCAATTCACTGGGAATATAGCTATGTTATGTGATTAATGCGGAGTGTTTCAGAATGAATATCAGGGATTAAGGGTCTTCTATACCTTGCGTAAAACAGCAAAAATATGCACTTCGTACTACCGTGTTTCGGACGCCGTTTTTCAACCTAAAAAGTTGTGAAACACTTAAATTGTTCTTAAAGGCTTTGTGCTTTTGTCTTACATCTCATAATTAAAAGAAATCGACGGCAACTCATTTTAATCAACAGTTTAAGTGAGTAAAAATCGATTACTTTTAACGCACTTTTTGGGAGTTTTAAGCAATAATTTCCATATTTTAAGCTAACACGTAAAAAATATAAAGCCTTCTTTATAACTTAAAGTAGTTTCCCAGATTATTAATTTATAAATAGAATCCGAAACACGGTATTACGAATGCATGTTTTAACGATTTTGCGGTTTTAGTCAGACCTTTCGTATTGAAATCATACGGCACACTCGGGAGTTTTCTTCAAGGTAAAGAAGAGCCTTAAGGCTTTGTAGTATTTATTATTACATTCAACTTACAATTAAAAATAATACATGAAATGAAAGACAACTCGAACAGTTTTGTTGATACACCTGAGACATGTGCATGCACAGTTTCCTCTGTCTTCCATTAGAAAACACTAGTAGCTAAGATGGCGACTAGTGACCAGAAAGCTTTATTCATTTTAGGTATTTTAGCCTCCGGAATAGGGTGTACGAATAATAATTTAGGTACGTACCTTTTGAAAACGTCAATTGCTATTCCTTTATTTGTGGAAAAAATTCACATTTACAGAAAACCTACCACTACCGACCAAACCATCCATGCATCCTCTTACCATCCAATGCCACATAAAATGGCGGCGTTCAACAATATGGTCCACAGACTCCTTAAATTCCCACTATCTAAAGAAAATTATATGAAAGAAGGTCGTACTATTAAACAGATTTCAACTTCCAATGGGTACACAGCTGATTTAATTGACAGGTTAATTAAGAAACATAACACACCAAAAATTAACCGAATTACGGATGATGAGAAATTTATGCATGTGCCCATAGAATACGGCGGGACCTTAAACCACACCTTGCGTAAAGAGCTGAAGCAAAATGGCATTATAAAAATGGCTTTCCTATAAAACCAGCAATAGACTTGATAAAGCCTTAAATACTAAACACATAACCACCAATAACAAATACAATTCAACTGGTATTTATAAACTTAAGTGTTCCACTTGCAATGATTTTTATATTGGACGTTCATTGATGACAAGATTTTGTGAGCATGGCCCTAAAGCCAGGGCCCTACTACGGAACTCGAGTTTCGCCCAACATATTATTGATAAGAACCACATGTTTAATAGTATTGACGAAAATATGGATATTTTGCACTTCTGATATAAAATCCGCAAAATGGACACGCTTGAAGAATACGAAATATACAAAGCTTTGAAAAATACACCTGATAATGTCTTAAATAATAAACAAAATTTTAATTCAAACCCCATTTTTAACCTTTTAAGTAAATATTCTGTGAACACAGACATGCTGACATAAGGTGAATGGGGGGGGGGGGGGGAAAAAGTGATAATGCCTAAGTCTATCTTAACTCCCAGACATGTCCTTTACGGATTCACATGTGAATGACGAAAAGAATTTTACTTTCTTTAAAAACAATATTTTAAATGTTTTGTTATGTGTTTTGAGTCTATTTAAGTGTTGTGTGAAATGTTTTTCTGAACGGAACTTTTATATAGTGCAAGATTTGAGAATGGTCTGATTAAGAGACTGAAACCGGTCATCCACAAATAAAGGAATAGGAATTGAGGTTTTTAAAGGGTACGTACCTAATTATTAGAAAGCTTTTGATGTTTTACAGTTTGCAAGCACTGAATCTGTAGTTACAGTGCAACATTTATTCCGTATTAAGTTCAAATGTAATCCTCCAAGTGATAATGCCATCCTTAGATGGTGTTGCAAAGAGAGTTTTAAGGAGAGGCTTGAGCTGGACTACCCCCCGGAAAACTACCCCCTCAAGCAGGTTCCTACGTCATTTTGACGTCAGAGATCGGGGGGGCAGTTTTCCAGTCACGCACACTCAAGTTTCGATATAATTAGAATAAAAAAAAAAAAACTAGAGGACTAACCTAAACTGTTTAGTCACAGTATGTTGCCGATAACAGTATAATTGTAGGAACCTGCTTCGTGGGGTAGTTTTCCGGGGGTTAGTATTTCGGTGACCCGCTTTTGCTAGGGGGGAGGGGGGGCAGTATTCCAGTCGCGGACACGGCTCCCATATTGGTTAGTTGGCAGATTTCGTGATGTCACGTTTCACCTGGGGGGGGGGGGTAGTTTTCCGGGGGGTAGTATTCCGCATCCCCACGCTTACAACTTCGTCCTTATCGTTTGCAGTTGTTACAAACTCTAAAGCCTACAGACTACGGTTTACGTACCAACTTTGCAAACGATATGTTGCTGTATGACGATGAAGATTTTCTGGATTGTGTCGTCTTCACTGATGAATCGACATTTCACCTAAGCGGACATGGGAACACTCGTAATGTGCGTATCTAGAGTGTCATCAAGTCCCCACGAGATGGTACAGTTGCAACGAGACTAGCCTACATTGAATGTTTTTTGTGCCATATCCAGGAGGAAAGTATATGGGCTTTGTTCTTGCTGAAGCAGCATAGTAACTAGTATTTCTTATCTTGGTGCGCTACAACTATGGGTCTTTCCTCTATTATAAGAAGTTGAACAAAAGAACTTTATTTGCCAACAAGATGGTTCTCCGCCTCACTGGTATAACTCGGTACGAGTTTTTTAAATCGAAATTGTAGTTGACCACTGTAATAGCCTCCAAGTTCATCCGATTTGATGCTATGCGATTTTTATCTTAGGGGTTCATAAAGGATCATGTGGTGTGTCTGTGCTACCAGCTGACTTACGCGACTTAAGGCTCGGCTCCCTAAATTCAAAACGGCGCAATTGGGTACAAATTTCAATGTTAAATAGCCTAAACATACCTTCACTTTTAAGCATATTTTTGTTTTATTTTTGTCAAAAAATGAAAACTGTATTTTTTTTCTTAAAGTAAAATAGATTGTGGGTGTTGATTGCTAAGGTTTTTTTTTGCAATATCTCTTTTTGCAACTGAGTAAAAAATTAATAAAGTTTACTATTTATATCATACGTTTATGGAAACAATAAAACGGGTTTTGAAAATGTATTCAGCAATCAAGATCCACATATGACAATACTTCAAAATGAAACCAAATTTTTAAATTTATTCTGTAGCATTGCTCTCAGGGGAATCAGATTCAATATGGCGGACAGGGTAGCCTCCCCTTAAGAAACAGGATAGAAGTAGTTATTGCTACAATTATATTCCAGACACACTGAAGAAGCTTTGAAACGAACTACGCTATGTGTGTTGCATGAAGAATGGTGTTCACACTCCACAATTTTACGAAAAACTGTTCGAGTTGCTCTTCTATTTGATGTATTATTAATAATTTATTGTAATTTAAATGTAATAAATACTACAAAGTATTAAATTCCAATATTAATTTTGACAAACCTGGTATATCAGAATCTGTTGTGCTCTTAAAATAAGCGCAGCAAAACAAATTTGTATTTATACTAAAAAACTTTTGTCAGCATAATTGTCGCGTTCTTTGGATGCTAATGCGCTTGAAAAATATTAGAGCTGCAGACTGCATCGGAGTAAAATTTTGAGTTGTCCTCAGCGTTATAAACTGAGCGTCAGGATCTAGTTTACATCACCCCCACGATACTACCCTGTTTCAAGTGCCTCTGTCCTAATCGATCGTCAATCCTTTAAAATATCACAAACAGTATACAATAATCTGTGCTTCACTGCATAAGGAGCGAAGCGAGCATGGGCGATGTTCCTAGGTACGATACTTAAAAAACGAAAATAAGCACGTAAATTTGCCATAAGCAATAATTTTATGTAAAAATGTTACAACATGTGTAACACTTTACCATTAAAATTCTAAATTTTAGAAATTATTTCCTTTTTTGAGATTTAAATGCCACTTATGGACATATTACAGTACTGTACCTTTTTTATCAAAGTTATTTGTCAAATATTTTATCAAACGTTTTTCAAAGATCTGTGATCAAATATTTGACAAAGATCCAATATCTTTGATCAGTTGGGTTATTAAGTAGATATATTTTGGGGTTATGTTTCGGTTTATTCGTTCAGTTCAGATGCTATGATGGATCGAGGAATGTTAACTTGTTTGTTTGCTGCATCAAGTGGTTATCTAACTGTGGAGCTACAAAAGGAAAAGATGAACAAAGGAAAAAGATTATGGGTCTGACCATGGATACAAAGGAGAAAAATACTAGGTGTAAATATAAAACGATTATTAAAGAATTACATTTGGAAGATCGTGATTCATATTATAAAAGTTTTCAAAAACTATTCTTAAATTAACTTGTAAATAGACTTTTACAAGAAAGTAAACATAATCAAAATCTCTCGAATGTTTTACAAAAAAACATAAATATAGGCTATACTGCCAACCTCAATATCACCAATGAATACAGAACTTATAAGAAGAACAACGCTTATGGAGAATAAATAACCCGGTTGGTTGCCGCCAAATCGAGTTTAGCTCGGCAGCCGTTAGGCAGCGCTGGCTGAAAATTTACACCCGTCTGTGACTCATCAATCCTCCGCGACAGGTGTGGCTCCTTCTCTGTCCCACTCTCACTTGCCGTACCTAGCGGCTGCCGCTCTAAGCTTTCCAGATTCAAATAAAACAAGGCTGAATCTTTAACACGAGCGTTGCGTTAACAAGTTCTGCATTCATTGATATTACAGACTGCATAACATTTGTAATTTGTTCTAAAGATGTTTGCCTTGCTCGGCGGTTTTTGTAGGCATTAGTGTGAATGCCTACAAAACACAAACATTCTTCTTTTTTCGTATTATAAAATTAAAGTTTGCACAGCTTAAACACTCCATGGCAATTTCGTCATAGTATTATAAATATGAAAGGAAATGAACACAAGTAATATAAATGAAAATTGAAAAAAAAAACGTGTATTTAGGTTTAGAGGTTACTTGCAGTACTATATTAAAATTTTAGTTCTTTATCATTATTCGTTTTTGAAAATCTTTTCAAAGTTTACAACATGTCAAAGATTCGTCAAAGTTCGATGGACAGAATCGTCAAATTTCTTTGATGGAAAATCTTTGAGAAAAGAAATTTGACATTTATTTGATAGTGTAATAAATATGTACCGTATAAATGTGTTTAAGTTTTCATTATTCCTAGACTCGATTCTCTGAAGCACTGCTTTAATAACATTGTTGTTTCGGATCATAAAACACATTCCATTTTTTGAAGTTATATAAAAATCTACATTTTTTAAGACTTAAGGAATTCATAAATAAGACGCGTAAAAATAAACACAAATAAATGTTATCCCTTCCCATAACTTTGTTGCTGATACAGCAAGAACTCGTCTGATTAAATTAATAAAACTGTTACATTATTTTAGATTTAAAACAGCGAATGTTTTAGTACTTTGTTATAAGGCTGGTACCAATAGCCTGCAGAAAGTTGTCTATTATACAAAGGTTTCAGTATTCGTGTCCGTGAACGACCCCATCTACATGATCCGCGAATTTCGGGCAGATTTACAGCTTCCCAAAAGGAACAAATGTTATTCAACCGCTTCAAAAGAGATAATACAAGAGGTTATTTATAGACCGTCCCGGATATTTGGAGCTGAATAGGATCCAGCCCTATTTCACATTCCAAAGTTAGTATTTTTTTTATGATGTTGTATAATTTACATGAGCCGTGGAGGTGGCGGGTCCCTCCCCTTACTCGCACCTGCTTTGTGACTCATACGGCGAGGTTGGTTCACATGTAGGCCTTTATTGTGATTGG
>JAGFPH010018575.1:0-16194 GCA_018207615.1 Philaenus spumarius
AGTTTGATATTTCTGAGTAGTCTGGCTGGTTGCACTACCATTGTACAATCATTTCACAATAATTTGCTTTTTCTAAGTAGTCTGGAAGGTTGCACTATCATTGTACAATCAGTCCACTATAGTTTTATATTTCTGAGTAGTCTGGCTGGTTGCTATCATTGTACAATTATTCCACAGTAGTTTGCTGATTCTGAGTAGTCTGGTAGGTTGCACTATCATTGTACAATCATTCCACAGTAGTTTGCTGATTCTGAGTAGTCTGACAGCTTGCACCGTTATTGTACAATCATTGGAGTAGCTTGCTTGTTCTGTATTTTTTCGGTGATCAAAGTCCAAAAAATATTGGCCCAGATCAACCAAAATTTAGGGGTCAAACTTAAAAAAAAAAATAGAAATAAAAAAAGTCACGACATTTTGGTAATAGCTTATAATACCATTGCCTGAACAATGTTTTTATTTATTGTGGTCAACTTTGTTCGATAAATTCAACCGTTTTCTTGTAAAGTTGGCTTGAAATTTAGATGTACCACACCAAATCCTAAAGTAGTAGGGTCATTAAAGTTGTCTAGTTGCAAACTCGGACTATGATATTTAAGTAATTCATTGAAATTGTGTTTTTAAGATACTAGGACAAAAATCGAATTAAACAGTAGAGGGTGCCGTAAGAAATTCAAAAAATGACTACCATTTTGGAAAATTGAGGAAATATTCTAAAATTGTAAATATTTATTTTTACAGCTAGAAAGTAGAGAAGGGCCCCTTTTAAACTTTGCAGTAACAAATAGCTTCTCAGACCCCAATGGTGTCTCGGCCTCATACAAGCATTATGGTACCCGACTCCAAAGCTCAAGTTCAGTAGTTCGAATTGGTAAAGATCATGTTTGTCTGGTTGGAAGCAACTATTTCAGGCGTTGTTAGCCTCTGTCGGTGCTTTTTGCCTCAAAACAAATTTCTCCAGTTTAAAAGAATTACCCGGTGTAAATGTGTATGAACATACCAGGTGTCTTAAAAGTCCCACCCTTCCCCTTTAACTTTTGTGTTTGTTAAAACAAACAAATATCCTTTGGGGAACGATACTAACTTAGCCCAAAGTATCTTTTGAAACAATCGGAAATTTTTAGAGTCCCTTAAAAATGGGGAATTTTGGGGGCAACTCAAAATTTTAAAACGGGAAGTATGGTCAAGTGATACCTCATTTTAAAGGTGTATTTAAGACTTGGAAAATGAGATAAAGAAAATAAAAATCGGATCACACAAAACAAATTGGCGTCCCTAAACGTGTTTAAATAAATCGACATAAAGTTGCTAATATCTCGAAAGAGAAGAGTTTTACGAAACAATTTCAAGAGACAAAAAATGTTTATTTCAAAGTGCTTGACCTAAAATATTGCTTCCAAATCGATTTCGTAAATTTTAAGTCGACTCCTACATCTTGGAAATAAAAAAAAAAAAAAAAAAAAAAATACGAAATCGATTTGAAAGCAGTTGTTCAGATCAAGCACTTTGAAATAAACATTTTTTGTCTCTTGATTTTTTTTTAACTCTTCCTTTTCGGGATATTAGCAACTTTATGTCGATTTATTTCAACACGTTTAGGGCCGCCATTTTGTTTTGGGTGATCCGATTTTTATTTTCTTTATGTCATTTTCCTAGTCTTAAATAGACCTTTCAAATGAGGTATCACTTGACCATACTTCCCATTTAAAAATTTTGAGATGGCCCCAAAATTCCCCATTTTTAGGGGCACTCAAAATTTCCGATTGCTTCAAAAGATACTTTGGGCTAAGTTAGTATCGTTCCCCAAAGGATATTCGTTTGTTTTAACAAACACAAAAGTTAAAGGGGGAGGGTGGGACTTTTAAGACACCTTTTATGTTTTTTCTATTATACAAACAAATTCCATTACGCAAATACTCTTGCCAAACTGGGCAATCTGGGCATGCATTAAGATCCAGGTCACCAATACCTCCTACACTCTACCAAAATCCAAGTGCCTCTGTCTTAATCAAAACTCTGGCCCTACTGCGCATGCGACAGGTTCCAAGTCACCTTCCCACACCACCCTACCCCGATCCTAGTGCCTCTGTCTTAATCAAAACTCTGGCCCTACTGCGCATGCGACAGGTTCCAAGTCACCTTCCCACACCACCCTACCCCGATCCTAGTGCCTCTGTCTTAATCAAAACTCTGGCCCTACTGCGCATGCGACAGGTTACAAGTCACCTTCCCACACCACCCTACCCCGATCCAAGTGCCTCTGTCCTAATCAAAACTCTGGCCCTACTGCGTATGCGACAGGTTCCAAGTCACCTTCCCACACCACTGTACCCCGATCCTAGTGCCTCTGTCCTAATTAATCGTAATTTCCGTGGAAATAACAGAATATACAATAAACGATCTGAATTTGCTTTGCAAAAGACCCCTAGCACTGATCGAAAAGTATGGAAATCACTCAATTTAAAAAAAAGTTCACTTAATTTTTGTATAAGTACCTTATTGGTTGTCATCGCTGGCATCTACTCATTGCTCATACTAAAACAGCTGCAACTAAAATAAAAAAATACAACGATTTCAAATCTTAAAATAATTCGATCACGCAAGTAAACTGATGACGTGAGTTAGCGAATTTCAAAAATTTAGTTTATTTTGTTTTAGATTTCAACCAACTATTTGCTAAGTTGGTCTACTGAAGAAAGGCATTGAATAGTTGTCAGCGCGTATGAAATATAGTAGTAGAATTTTTTTGCGCTTCAGCCTCCAGCCCCGGCTCACGCGATGCTACGTTCCGCTCGCAGCGGATAAACTCGACCTTGCTAGTTTTCACCTCGACATTGCGGCCTCGGATTATGGGTTGCTTCGCATCGCTCCTCGTGCATTTTTAACCGGGCACGTTTATGGTACTTTACTTTTCGACAGTTTTTGCTTAAACCAGACGTTCTATACAAATGACTTCTGGTCAGAAACGTGCTTCCTGTTGTTGGGTTTTCTGGCTAGCGAACTCGTCCGATCGACTTAGAAGACCAACGTGTGTAAATTCAGCCGTTAGAGTGCGAACACATATACAGGGTGTATCAGAACGGGTGGCCGGCTTGTATAGTATTGAAACGAGTATACTTAGACATTTAGTTTAAACTGATAACCCCCTATTTCGACCCCAAGGAATTCAGGAAAAATATTTTCAACCCTCTAAAATTCCCCAAAAGGGTATTTTTGGTGGTGGTGGTTGGTTTTTGGGAAATTTTCAAATGTAAAGTTAGATCGTGTTGTACCTCATTTTAAAGGTATCAGTACACTGACCATAAAAAAAAATGTTTTCATTTATCTTGCACCGTCAATACAGGGTGGCCCAAAACATCATAAAAACTTAAGTTTACATATCTTTTTACATCTAACATAAAAAATATTTTTAACAGCTACAATTTTTAAAGTACATTGACAAAGATGTGACCTTTCAAACAATACCTAATTTTAGTAGGTTTTCTCACATTTTTAGCAGGTTTTAAAATTTACAATTTTTAGAAGTTTAAAAAGTCAATATCTTTAAATTTTCAAATTGCAATGTGGGTCATCTTACATATCAAATTGAAGCCCTTACAATTATCAACATTTTTAATATTTGAATTTTTTTCATTTCTCTATTGGCTAAAAATTTACAGAAAAATATTGTTTTGTGTTGATTTGTGTATGGAACAAAATGGACGACAATTTGAACACCTGTAAGCTGTTCCAGGGAATTAACCGTTGAGCAGTTATTTTTTAAGCCTACTTATAACGTACACAAAAACTCAGTAATTTTAAGAAAAACAATATTTTTCTGTAAATTTTAAGCCAATAGAGAAATGAAAAAAAATCAAATATGCAAAATGTTGATAATTGTAAGGGCTTCAATTTGATAAGTAAGATGACCCACATTGCAATTTTAATATTTTGAGATATTGACTTTTTAAACTTCTAAATGTTTTAAATTTTGAAACCTGCTAAAAATGTGAGAAAACCTACCAAAATTAGGTATTGTTTGAAAGGTCACATCTTTGTCAATGTACTTTAAAAATTGTAGCTGTTAAAAAAATGTTTATGTCAGATGTAAAAAGATATGTTAACTTAAGTTTTTATGATGTTCCGGGCCACCCTGTATTGGCAGTGCAAGATAAATGAAAAAAAAAATGTTTTAATTATCAGTGTACCGAGACCTTTAAAATGAAGTACAACACGAACTACCTTTACATTTGAAAATTCCCCCCCCCCAAAAAAAACCTTTTTGTGGCATTTTAGAGGGTTGAAAACATTTTCCCTGAATTCCTTGGGGTTGAAATAGGGGGTTATCAGTTTAAACTAAATGTCTAAGTATTCTCGTTTCAATGCTATACAAGCCGGCCACCCACTCTGATACACCCTGTATATGATCAGTGCTTATTTACTACTCCCGACCTTAGGTCTCACCATAAGAGTCGCTGTAGCTCATGTTGCCTATGGATATTCGCTAATAAGGGAAATAAGATGGATATTATTTTAAGAGTAGGGCCGAATTGTCTATTTAAATTATATACCGTGGGTTCAAGGAGGAAATTGTGTAATATGCTAGTAAAAGATCGTATTTGTCATTTTATAGTAGAATAACCTGCACTAGCAGAAATTACAAAGTCCTGTTTCCAGCTAAACGTGTTGTCCGAGCCAGAGTTTAAGAAATATTTGATTGATAGGTTTTGGTCAATTCGTTGTAAATATGTTAAAAAAGCATAGCGATACAGATGGGGTCTTATAGAAGAGTATAATGTTAAGGATAATAGTTAATTTATGTGTAATGATAGGTTTGTTCAACCCGCTATCCTATACCAACACAGTAAACACAACAATATTGTATGTTTGTATGCTGTCATTATCTTTAACTTAGCTATTATCCTCCATCCGATTGTTTTGAAAGTTACGGTTCGATATGTCGAAAATAACAGGTAGCCATACATTTAGGATTCGATTGTCGATACACGATTATTTTTCACTGACAGTTTTTAATGTAAATTTTAGTCGTGACCGTCTGCTTTTAGAGGAATCCACCAAACGAATATTAATAGAAAACATCTTAAGCTATTAAAGGAGAACTAGCTAAAGCACCTCGGTCGTTCACTCATTCGGACAGTTATACGTATCCGACATTCTGCAAACGAATGTGAAAAGTGTTTGTGGCTTGCAAGGACATCTGTCTGTACGCAGGGCGTAATGGGAATAAGAGACCTAATTTAAAGCAAGAAACTCAACGTGACCCCTGCCTTTTGTTCATAGTGTAAGAAAATACACAAACTTAACCAATCCGCCCGTAGACGATGGTTAAAACATCATGAAACGTTTTATCACAATTGGGTTAGCAGTTTTTAAGATTAAATCTTAATAAACAAACGACCTGTATACTTTTCCATTTAAAACGTAGTCTCCATTAATCGGACTAAAAAATTTAAAATAGATCTATTTGATTTTTGTATTTTTTTATTTCGTCACTTATTTGTAAAAATGAGAATACCATATTTAGAAATGCATAAAATGAAATAATAATAAATTTACATGTTATGTTATTTATATACAGTACGTTTATATTACATGTTTAATAGTAGTTTATATTTGCCCACGTTATGTGAGCTTTCAAAAATTATATATTTTCTGTTACAATTAAAATAAGATAATTGCTCAGATTTGATATATTTACTTAAAACAACGCGTATAAGATGCATCGGCGAGAGGTTCTCCAATTCTATTCAATATACAGAGTGGTCGGAACCAAGTGTTAAAAACTTCGGGAAATGGTTTTGTGGGTCAAAATAAAAATAAAATCAAGAATAATATTTTTTCAAAAATCGCTCCATTTTCCAAATATCCGCCATTTTGTTTCTTTTACTAATTAATTAATATCTAGAGAACGGTTTAACCGATTGAGTTCAAACTTAGAACGAAGTTTAACCTAACAATGATCTATCTTAAGAAAAATAAACGATTATATCCAATTATGCATTTTAAAATGGCGGCTGTTTGAAAATGTCAGACCTAAATTACTCAAAAACCGTGCATTTTAACAACAAATTTTAAGATACCGTTTTTGTAGCCCTTTTGATTCCCTATCGGATGGTGTAATTTTCAAAACAATCGGATGAAGGATAATAGTTAAGTTAAAGATAATGACAGCAAATGTAAATACAATATTGTAGGATTTACTGTGTTCGTATAGGATGACGGGTTGAATAAACCAATTTTATTACTCATAACTTAGCTTTATCCTTCATCCGATTATTTTGACTGTGAGACCATACGATAAGGAATCAAAAGGGCTACAAAAAAGGTGACTTGAATTTGTTTGTTAAAATGTACGGTTTTTGAGTAATTTAGGTTTGAAGTTTTCAAACAGCCGCCATTTTGAAACTCATGATTGGATTTGATCGTTTATTTTTCTTGAGATATACCATTGTTAGGTTAAACTTCGTGCCAAGTTTGAACTCAATCAGTCAAACTTTTCTTTAGGTATGAATTATTTTGTACAAAAAACAAAATGGTGGGTATCTGAAGAACGAAGCGTTTTCGGGCCTATGTTTATACGAACTTTTTTTCTTATTTTTAACTGTAGATTGAGCTTCCGAGAGATTGCCGCAAAGTTCTGAACCACCCTGTATATCCTACCAGATGGCTCACCAACCCCAGCGGGGAAGCAATTTGTAAACTGATTATTGTATACTATGATGTGTTCGCAGGAACGACGATGGATTTGGGCAGAGATGTTTTATTTTCGTATAAAAGAGAGACAATTTTAAAGTTATAATATATAACAAAAATGGTATACGGTAAAGCAGTATTTTAAACTGGTCAGATAGACCGATTAAAGAATAAAGTTAGCATAATTTTATTTTAACAGTGATAAGTGTTTGAATTATGGTATAGTAAGTGTTTGTGTTTGTACATTGTTGGTTGTGAAGAATAATTACCTGATTATAAATTTGTCAAGTTAGTTGTTATTATAATAAATAATATAAATGCTCTCAAGAAACGTGTTTTTTTTTCAGTTTGCCTATCCTAAAATTGTGTTGAGATTTTGATCCAAACCAGCGGTTTTATTTAGAACTTAATTGCTTTTGATTCGAAAAAGTTTTAATTTTATTAATGTTTATTTTTATATTACATATTATTATGTAATAATAATATTATGTATAATTGTGTGAATGGGTAGGAATAATGTTAACAGTGGGTGTGTATTAGTAATGATTTTATTTGTAAGAAATGCTAAACCAGCATACTGCCGTAGTTCATGTTGAAATATGTTGTTGTTGTAAGGTAAATTTTTTTAACAAAACATAGCATATTTGACTAGAGACAATTCCGCATAGATTTAAAATTGCTTTCTAAAGTTAGCCGTTACATTTGGGTTTACATTTAAATTATTAAAAGAAACTCCAAATACTTGTCATTACTATTTTTCTCTAAACGAATTAACAGAAGTATAAAGGAGGAGGATACGTCGGTTAGACATGATTTCTTTTAATTTTATTTGTTTCACCTCGGCAACAATATCTTTACTACAGAGTGAATTAGCCGCAGACAATAGAGCGTATGCGAGTATGAGGTATTTTTCACGTTTTTATAATGATACGACTGCAAGAAACGGGGTTGTGCAAAACATATTTTTCTAAATACATCAAAGGACAGCGTTAACTTTTTTTCCTACAGAATAAAAAGAAGTGTAATTTAAAAAGCCACCTCTATAGGTCGCGAAGGCGGGAGGGGGGAAAGCCTGTGAGCCCGAGTTGTCTACACAAGGGTTAAATATCCTTATTGTGAAGTGCGGGTTCCGGAGGGGGAATAATTGAAAGATCGGTGAAGCGTTACAAGAGAAAAAGGACTGAAATAGGACTTAAAATACAGTCGAAAATTACGACGGAAAATAATTACATCTAGAAGGGTAGAGACATTTTCCGCCTGATATCTTGGCATTATATTGTATTCGGGGACATGGGTTCGCCATAGTTTAATTATAAGCTAGATAGTCCTGGCCGAGTCCTGTTCTTGACATCTCTCCCACTCCTCGGCGAACAACGAAAGATCAACTTTACTGTAGTGTTAACAACTTCACCATGATAATTCATATTTTGTTTCTGTGTTTCTACGACGACTGTACGACTGGCATTGGCGTTCGTTGCGAGTGGAAAGGGTTTGCGCAGAGTTCAAGGGACCGTGTAAATCTTGCAGGAATTATTTAAGGTTTACCTTTTATATTATTTTCTAATTCGGTGGTGTATTTACGATCCCATAGCGGACCTACTGGAGGGAAGTTGAAAGATGAACTGCTTCAGTGGATATCAAGCAAAAGTCACCGGAGTCGCATAGTCACATTTGAACAGATAACACAATCACCAAGAGAGAAGTGTTGGAAGAATTTATCTAAACCACGTTTTCCTATCATTACCTTCATCCATAGACATTCCCAATATTAAAAACTAGCAGCTAGAAAGGTGACTATTTTTGTAATTTTTAGAGAATCAATACATTTTATACTGTATGATACTGTCTTGCATTTTATTGTTCATAAACTACAAACACGCTTTTGATAACTTTAGGAGACCAAAGATGAAAACCCTTTCGAAAAATTAAGTTCCTCGAAAGCTGGTTGATTTGATGAGAATAACCATGGAATATTCTTAATCTAACGTCATGATTTGAAAGAAGATTGGAGAAGTCTTTGGGAGGCGGTCTGGTGTGCCGTAAGGATATTCTTTGTCAGCGACGCTGTTCAATATAGGCGTGCATGCAGTCAAGCTTGTGACTATTCCTAATAGAACATGAAAGATTGGCGCGCGTGCTGACGATTTTGTGATTGTCGCCATAGGGGAAGTTGCACTAATAAAAGCAGATGAAATAATCAATAAAACTGATGCCAATTAAAGCAACAAAAAGTATTTTAAAATGTCTTTGTACGCAGATAGAAGATACTTAAATAGTTTTTATGTCCTTGGGTTCAATTTTGAAGGCATCTTGGGTCTGCCTTAAATATGAAAATAAAATTATTATGGAAACCGATAGTCAATCAATGGCTTGAAATAGAGCTTATTTAGGAAACCTAAACTTTTCAAATCCTAATTGTTGTCCAAAGTAAAAAAAAATAAACTAGGTACCGGTATCGCTTTTAAGGCCAGTAATTACTTATAATGCGGAAACCTGGAGTTTCGCAGAGTGATTGTCAGAAGTTGAGAGTGTTGGGAAGAATTTACGGCACGACACAGGTTAACGGCTATTGGAAGGTAAAAATTAATGCTGAAATAGAAAGTTTGTTGGAGAATAAATATATAATAAATTTAAAAACAGTAAGTTGGCTCAGATAGGCAGACCGTATAGCGCGTATGGAAGCTGATCGTGTGCAAATGAGAAGGTTGGATATGAACATACGTAGTAAGTGGAAAAAACTAAGACCTAGAAACAGATGAACGGGCGAGGTTGGGCAGGACATGGTGAAACTGGGAGAAGAGAGGCGAGGGAAAAGGAAGATCTAGAAACAGATAGACGTACGAGGTTGGGCAGGACATGACGAAACTGGGAGAAGAGAGGCGAGGGAAGAGGAAGACCTAGAAACAGATTAATGGACAAGGTTGGGCAGGGCATGGTAAAGCAGGGAGAAGAGAGGCGCTGGGTAAAGAGAAATGGAGAAAAATATTTCATGAGGAAAAGGGTGACACAGTCCTATATCACCGGGGTGTAATACATTCAGTAATTACTGGCAAATAGCAATTGTGATGGATAGGTGAAATAAAAGGAGGATCAACTACCAAACTAATGGTAAAGTAATGGTACTTTACTATAGATTCACAGTAAAATATATAAATCGACTGGTTTATTCGAAATTTTAAATGCAGTAAGGTATAAGTTCAATAAAAAGAGGGAGTGACTCCCCCAGTTCATCAACTTGTCAGCGGTATCTTTTGGATAAATTATTAATTTTTACGAAACCAACTTTGGTTTTAAATATTGCTTAAATATTTTCTAACCTCACAAGTAGGCGAAGAAATAAAACGAATGAGACAAAGTGGGCTATACGAAAACAAAAGCGTGTATTACCCAAATTAAATACCGTAGCTACAATATTTTTGATGAATATTTTATAGGTTAATTACCTTAATTTTCACTACATCAAACAATCCAAAGTAGTATACAACCGGTTTCGACTGTTATACCGTCATCTTTAGATCCATGACAAACATAAAGTTATTCATCCTTGCTCTGGCGTCGTCTTCTTTATTGGCACCTTTTATATGACATAAACACTTAATTAAAATTATTGAAAAGATAAATTAGGGAATAAAAACTTGAATTAAAAATAATTTTCACATTTTAACACATTCACATAATACAATCACACTAATCGTCTTCAATCGCATAATTAAGGTAACTAATCAAAAACCGACATTGGTGTCGCGCACAGAAGTAAAATGTAAGTACATGTCGGGCGGTCGCTGATAACGTAATCAAGGCTTAACAAGGCTGAATAACTTTATGTTTGTCATGGTTCTGAAGATGACGGTATAACAGTCGAAACGGGTAATGTATTCGAATACTACATTGGATTGTTTGATGTAGTGAAAATGAAGGTAATTAACCTATAATATATTCATCATAATATACAATCCAGGAGGCTACACACACAGTGTTGAATATTTTTGTTACGACTTAAAGGGGGAAGTTGTTAGCAATTTAAACCTGTATAAATATGATTATAAGTTATACCTACAATTCTTTAAGCAAATCATATGACATAGTAATAGTTTTTAAAATAGGTGGGTTCAGTCAAATTTAAAATAAATTTCTACCTATTCTTTAATACGGGTTTTATTTTCAAGAATTAAATTTCCGCAGTTCACTAACAAACTATAAAGTAGGTATCTAATTATAATAAACATCAGTAATGTTCTTTTATTTTAAGTTTGAAATACGAGGATGATCAACGACAGGGATTCGCGGAAAGGTTTAATATTGAGTAAACTCGGGAAGGAGATGCTTTTTATATTAGTAAGGGGAGGGTAGCTTCTGGAAAAGGCATATCGTACATCATATTAAAACGGATAACAAATCAAGAATACAATAAAAAAAGGGAATAACGAAAAATAATTAAACACTTTTATAATAAAGCGATACAATATTGTAAACGCAAAACAAAGAATGTAATTTCACTGGGAACGTAGAAAATGAGAACAAAAAATATGTGATAATTAGTTGTTTTTTGCGTATATTCTTTTTATCGTAAAAAGAGTCAAGTAGAAAATATTGTGAGATGAATGAAAAAACGTGGAGTTTGCTCGAGGGCTGACAAACGGTCTAATAACGACAATTCATTAAATTTTGATATAGGGTCATAATATTCCTCTCTTTGGTCATGTGAGAAATGAGGATTCACAAACGGCGAAATTTAAATTACACGGAAAAAGGCAAAAGTAGAGAGGAAAGGCGAGGCGGGGCGGGGTGATATCTAAGCCGGAGGGCGGGGAAACGGGGCCGTCCATTTACTAATGTAAGACACAGTAGGAAATTCTTTTTTTATTTTTCAAGTCTAGGTAGATACATTTTTTAAAAGAACAGATAAGCTATACGCTCATTTTTTTGTGCTCCGCTGCTAACCACGACGGCACCGCGTCGCCTCTAATACATTGCTCCCTGGGGCAATTTTAATTTCACAGAAATCACTCATACACTTGATACACGGCTAATATGAAGAAGATATTAGTACGAGGGGAAAGAGAGAATTGCGACAGATTTGCTTCTCGGGAGGGAGGGTGAGAGGGAGAAATAAAGCCCAGAGTGATTGGAAGACTAGGAAATATTAAACTGCATGGCTCATCTCTCATTAACTTTTTTCTTCATAACTATTTACACGAATTTGTTCTTGGCATTGTTTCATTTATACAACTTGGACAACAATGTTGAATATATTTATTATCAATGTAATGCAAACATTTTCAATTAATATGCAGTGTATAATCTTGAATAATTAATCGATTACTTACATAATTATGTTCCTTCAGTTGCCTATTTCATTTCATCTTCGTCCTCCAGTTATTTTGGTCCCCACTCCTCCTGTTACCCAGTTCTCCGTTCATCGGCTCCTAACGCTTCTATACCATCCCGTTCTTTCAGGCCGGTACTCCCCATTCCTTAGTCAGCTTATCCGGTTTTTTGATTATCCCCTCCTTTCTCAGCTAATCTATTTTCCAATAGATTTTTGTTGGTTCTTTCTACACCACTTCTCAGGAAATCCAGCTCTAATCTTCTTCACTAGCCATTTGATTCGGTCCTTTGAGAGCTAATGTAGTAGAAGATCCTTTCCTCCAGTCATCCGGTTCTCTTCGCTTCGACTTCACGATTTCTTCACATTCTAGTTTACACTGCGCCACCTTCTTCCTCAACGTTGTCCCACCCACTCTCCAAATTATCTGGACCTTTCTAGCTTCACTGTAACTTTATTTCTCAGCATCTCCAGTCTTCACTGCCTATCTTTTCTGGCAATCATTACCTCTCTTCACTCACTCCAAAGCTTCTGCGGCTATTTTCTCCATAGCTCGTCAGGTCCTTCTTCTTATTCTTATATGGGTGGTATAAGCCTATTGTACGTCAGCCTCAAGGGCTTATTACGCTCACACATAAAATATGATAAACCCCTAGTGTCCTCTATCAAGGTCCAAAAGCTCTGTGAACCTTAGGATCATTTTATCAAGATTATCCTGGAGGAATATTCTGCCCTTTCTTTAACTTTCCAAAGTTTTCGTAACTCGCCTGAACGAGTATCTCATGCTCTTGGATCAAGTGTTCAGCTGTTTTCTCCTGCAGGCCACATTTCCTGCATGTGGAGTCTCCGATGAAAATGCCCATTCTTTCCAATTGTTTCCTAACTTGGTCATATCCTGTGATTCATTCTACCACCATCTTTATATTGCACCTGCTCGGCATAAGCATGCCAGATGAACTCAACTAGATGGGCCAAGAAGTAAAAGTTTATTCATCCTCATGGTCGTCCGGTTCACTGATAACCACACGATTCCTCCAAAGTGTTTCTGATAACGTCTCTAGTTCAAAAATAAAACGTTGTCTATTTGAAGAGTTGTTTTTAGATTTTTGGTACGTGGTAGGAAGTTATATTTTATAACGGTATAGATTTACACAATTACTAAACAAAGTTGTAAATATAAAACTTATTGTTTTGTATCCAAGTCACTATTCGACTAAAATAATAATGTTGTCCGTCTATATGACTTTATCAATTTAGTATTAAGCTTCTTGTAATTTTTTTACACATTTCAAAAATTCATTTCATCATCAGGAACTCGCTCTAAATTGATGTCGTTTGTCCATTAAAATAATACAGAGTCAACATAACACAAAACACACGCGCTCAATAGCATAATATTTTTAATATAATAATTCGGCATGTGCACACCGTCGAATACATATGCAAACTAATACATATTGACGTCATATTCTTCTAGCGCGTCCATTTGCTTGCTCTGCTTGCATATGTGAATTGGTTTCAAAGTTGGAATACGAGTGGTTCTGTTCAATAATGTGGCGAGAGTAATTATATTTACTAGTCGTTACAATATTACTTGGTAGATGTTCCTTATACAGTTTTTTTTTTATTGCCTCAAGGTTTACCCTATTTTATTATTCAACAAAACCATTGGTACTCCAATTTTGAGTCCAATTTCCAGCCAACTCGAATATTAAAACATTATATAACTGTGCACGTACGTTTTGTGTTATGTAGACTCTGTATTATTTTAAAACGGACTAAGGACCTCAATTTAGAGCTAGTTTCTGATAATGGAAAGAATTTTCGAAACGCGCGAAATATGTGCAAGTAAGTTAATACACAAATTAATAGTCACATAGACGGACAATATTAATCTTCTATTGTTAATATAATTCTTGCTTTTCTTTTATTTACCAAGCTTTCACGTTATTTAGTTTTAATAAACTAATGTTTTATTGAATAGTGTAAACAAGGGATCAGTTTATTTGTTCCTAGTGTTTAAGAGAACGCTACCTAGTAAATTTATAAATTTAAGTCGGATTCAAAACTTTTGGAACGGTACGGAACCAAAGGCGTGCCAGTATACCATCCACTTCGGCCTGACGATGCTTATCGCATCTACAATGTTCGATCCTAATCGGATGATTAGTTTTAGTTAAATAATTTTAATGAAACAACATTTATAATGTAAATTGTATTACAAGTGTACGTTTGGTTTGACGCAGCTGTTCTGGAATAGCTTGAAAACTATAATTAATCTTTTTGAAGATTGATACAATTTTTCTTCAAATATAATTCACGGGTTAAGTTAAACAAACAGTTAACAGTGAACTTTATTTTAAAATTGAAATACAACGTTGTCCTGTATTTAATATTTAAATTATATATTCAAGGCTCTTGCAAGAATTAAAAACTTTTAACATTAAAACGTTTCGAATTAAAAATCATGTAATGAGCTTACACGTGAAGAGAATGAAACAAAAAGGGGGAATGATCTCTCTCTTCTTCTTGTCCTGTTGTTTTCTCGACTGCCTCGTACCCCCCCCCCCTCTCTTTCTTCATCCCATCCAATATCAACAGCCCTCGTTTTGAAGCTTCGGAAAAATCTTCAACGCCTAGAGCATTCCAATATACGACTGCAGATATGAGCCGACACCTCTTAGCCTAATTGAAAAGTTTAAATTTTGAAAGAGACGTTCAAGAGAAAGGATCAAAGGCGAACGGATATTTGTGGAACATCATGCTGATTGGATTTCAAACTGCGTCTCGGTGGAAACTTATTTTGTTTTAATTAACATAATTACAAGGGAAGCGAAACGAAGAAATGAAAAAGTGGAAAAGTACGACGAGTCAGCTGGATCGGATATTATTCATTTTTTTTACATAAGACTCGAGAGTCTTGTTTTGGAAATAAATTAATTACATTTTGTGATTTCCATTGAAACGGAAACTCTGTAATGTAATTTGATTACACAATCAGTAAACTGTTTTTAAATAAGAAGTAATTATTAATCTTTTAGAGTTGCTTTTTCTGAATGGGATACTGTATATTGTTTGCCGCTTTTTTAACTAATGATTTCATCTCTTTGTGTTTGTTTTTAAACATGCGATAGGGACTGGTTTTATTTCAAAACATTAACTCATAGGAGAGAGCGTACGTTCGTTAGTGTGAAAACAAAATAGTACAGCGCAAGGTCGCGTAAAATACTGTCATTTTAAAGACATACGTTACGCTATGAGCAGCTGCTACATTAATACCACGCTTCAGACATATAACAGCTGATTTCGCTCATCATCTGTAATACTTTAACAAAAAATAGCCTAGATTATACTTTGTGGTTCGTTTTACAACTTCAGTAAAAACAAACTTCTTAGTACGTACCTATTGATGTTAGTTGATTTTGTACATGAGTTCTCAATGTAAGCTATAATCTGCTTTATGGCTGGCTTTGAGGTAAGAAATCGTTGAAAATGTATGAATTTTTACAATACTCTTTGTTTATTTAATTCTTGACAGCCTAAATAACATCTTGGGCCTATACACATAAAACTATATTTTAAAGTATCATTATCTTGGGCAGTGATTATTTCTAAAACAAAAGGGAGAACAACATATAGAAAGTGTGATCTATAGTCGCCCCTGCTACGTTACAGTATCAAATAAATTACGAATCGTTTACCTAAGCAGTGATTATTTCTAAAACTATGCATTGTTACGAGTTTATTGAGCTTGTATGTTCTGAAGGATTGAGGTATGCTTATATACTAACAGGTATGCTTAGATATTGAGGTTCAGCGGTAGAGCGGTCGAGCGGTCGGTTTCTTCTTGGACTTAGTTTCAAAGCTAACGTGCTTCATCGATCCACCGTGAAATGTACCTGTACCATAGACTACTGGTGCTAACTTCTTGCCATCGGAATCCGGCTATCCAACTTGGTTGCGAATTTTACTTCTAACGTTAGTTTTGGAATAAAGCTAAAGAAATTTATGTAAAGAATAGTCTCAGCCATGGCCGCCGTAAGGGGGGAAATCCGTAGGAGCCCGGGCATCGCAAGAGTCCGTGTCGGACTCTTAATAATAATAAAATAAAATTGAAGGAAAACATATAGGTAGTTAATTCTTTAAATAATCTTGATTAAATATATTTAAGAAAAGTA
>JAGFPH010018577.1:0-16192 GCA_018207615.1 Philaenus spumarius
CTAAATGTTTACGAGGTAAAACCTACGAAGAGTCACAAAGCTGTTAAAAAAATGATAAACGAGAAGCTATAATGTCTGTCATTTGTTACTCAAATTAATCAGGGTTGGCACTTTTAAGATTAATTTGTTTATGCTGTTCGGATGGGATTACGGAGAGTGAAAATATTTAAGCTATATGTAGGCTAATTAAATCACTTGCCAACATACGGTTCTCATACATTAATAAATGTATACAAATGTAGCTATAACACGATTTTTACAAAAGAAATACATGTTATGACAGTTGTTATAGGTATTACATTTACTGAAAAGCTTAGTGTTTACTTTTAGCATTTAAAAAATGATTTGTCACTAAATTGTAAGTTCAATAATATCGAATGAAATATTTGTTTAAAGATTTATGACCTAAGTTCAAAGCTTTCGTAAAACTTACGGCATCTTCGTGGCGTTATTTTAGTTTCAGTACATTATAATAAGATAAAAATAAACACAATTTTTAAATATTTAATAAAATTTCTGGATTTCATACATAAAAGCATACTTCGTTTTTTTTATATAATGCTGCATTTCCACAAAATAAAATATTAGACGTAAGAAGATGGTCCCCTAAACCATCTTAGATGGTAAGAAGATGGAATGATGCCTAAACAATGTAAAAAGATTTGGCCATACTAATTTCCTCTATCCATTCTGTTTCACAATTACTATTTATTTGTTTATGAAACCAAACTAAAGTGGTCTCTATATAAACTCACAATACTATCTTGGTTTGTATATAACTATTTCCTTCGATTGCATTAGAAATATTATAGTTGTATCATTACATAAACAAAAATAAATCTCGTATAGCGTCTTTCATGCTGTATTAAACGTATAAATAATGGCCATGACTATCAATATTGTTTTAAATACTGTAAGTACATAATAAAATAGCACTGTACATAAATATAAATATATCTTATTCACAATAAGCGATTTTGGGAACAGTAGGAATTATTAATTTTGCATTTTTTCGTGCAAATGCCGTCTTACTTCGTAGTTAAATACTCTAAAGTACACTTTTATTCCTTTCATTAATGAAAACTATTGTTTCCTCACCCCACGACTTTCATTATTTGCTTTTAATCAATAGAAGAAACAACCGTTCTCAGCATGACTGGTCCCTCACTGCCCGTCAGGTTCCTCCAGCGATTGCGTTCACCCTCAATGTATGTGCCTTCAGCTCTCTCACGAGCTTACAGGCGATATCAGGATGGATGGTGGTGGAGAAGGCTCTTTAAATAAGGTGGTAATCGAGTTATGAATTTAACAATGATTATTAAAACAACTAATCGATTTCTGCTGGTTATATACTAACTATTCTAAACTACAATCGACTTTGTCGTTGAAACACATTTGATTATTAAACGCATGTGTGTCAGACTTAGTGTATTGTTATTACACTTAAAATATCCTAATCTTGTGTTGTTTGGTTTTCATACAAACAGTTAATACATTATACTGCAGTTATATTCAATAGCAGTTGGCTAGTAACACAGCTACAAGAAGTATAATGTACTTTTAATAAACATTTAGAAAAGGTAAGTAAAATACGTATTTGTGTAGCATTCAGTTGTTGGCATAATCCAGCAATATCAACGTAATTAACATACGAAGCCCTGAGGAATTTACTGTTATATCTGTAATTCCACTGTGTAAACAAACTTGGAAGGAAATTCTATACGCAGGATAATTGCTACGCCTCCTTACCATCACTACTTTATAGATCCCACAAATAGCTTTAAGCTAATTTAAGTTATATTAAATGTCACGGTAACTTTAAAAAGCAAGAATAAACAAAATGAAGACTTGCGTAAACTTTCCAAATAAAACTATCAAGAACTAGATTATTTGTTTAGTTAATAAACCATTATTTCCGTTATTCCTAAAACTTTATGAATGCCACCTGTATTGAAATAATTTTATTTCTATACAATAAAAACAATAGAATAGTTTCTATGACTAAGAATAAAAATATAAGTTATTATAAATAAATTACTACTTATTTATGGTATAATATCGAAACCACAAATTTACCATTAAAAAAATTCCATGGTGTTAACCAGCTGTCTAAATCTAAAGACTTTTTAAACATTGCCATTGTTGGAATTATTTCGGAGAAAAGAAGTGAACTTGAAGAATTAATACGTTAGAAACAAGGAAATGTAAACGCAACCAGTGTTTTTTTATTGCTACAATTTGAAATCAGACTTTTGTTTAATGACTAATGTGGCAAGTAACTATTCATTTTAGATTTGTTTTCCGTGATTTGTATGCTACACATTTTGTAAAAAAATTATTTAAACAAATTTTATAACAAATGATTATAAACATATTTGTTTGTTTAATTAAAACAGCGTGTATTTTTTAGCTAGATTAAAATTTAATGAGATGTGGCTGGTGAATTTATTGTAACATATATCTAACGATGTATAAGTCTATGTACGATTTCATATGTTTAAGCTCCCATTTGAATTCATAAAATATTACCTACTATGCACTTTTTGGACATTAATATCAATGTGATGAGCTTATCAAAAAAGTAAAAATATTGATTACTTATCAAGTAATTATAAAACTGATTAATTGGAATTATACTGGACTAAGATGATGTGACAATGTATGCTATTGACTTAATATTAACAATTTTAAAACTATAAAATAAATAAGTATTAAATAATGATATGTAATTATTATAATTAATTACCCTATTTTCTCCGTAAACAAATTATTAACGTAAGTACAACACTTTGAATATTCAATGTATTAGGTTGAATTAGATATTTTTACTATAACTGCCGTATTTATATTCCGACGTTGTTAAACGTTTTCCCCTTCTTTCTACTCGTTATAACGTTTATAAACAAAATTTGTTATGGTAAAACCTCTAGAATCTATTGTCTAAAATCTATTTGATCACTTACAAATGTATATACTTTAAAGATTGAAACAAAGGACCCTTTGCTTCGGATTCTCATACTTCCACAACTAGGATAAGTTGATAGGTACCTATTATTAATCCTTGAAAGTTCTAATCAAACTATTGCCATATGTTTATACAATTGTTATATTTGTGAATACATTATTTTCTCAGTTCACAAGGCAGAGCGGTAGGATTTTTTTTGCACTTATGTATAAGATTGGTAAACATACGTAGATCTAATATATTTTAGGAAAAAGACGTTGAGTTGCATCAAAGATTTTCATTTGGACTGATGAAGGCGGTTGCGTAAAGCTGCTTAATAAGACGAACTTAAAAAACTAGGATCGTAAAATTGTGTTGGAAGATTCAACTGAAGCATACTTAGATGATCGCTTCAAGCACTGAACAACATAACTAAATAACTCCCGTTAACTAATTGTTTATGTTTACGATTGAACTTTGAAGTAAAAATACAAGTATTAGTTTATTGTAACCTGCAGAGATGTTAACATCTGCATTAAATATTACTTTTATATTTTTGTAATAGTTCATTTGTAAAAGAAATACTTATAATAATTTATTATGTATATTAAATGTAAATATAATTTTAATTTTAATTAAAGGAGGGCATTTACCTAATATAATCAATAGAATACATTTTGTTGTTGTTCAATAACAGTACTTCTAAAGTAAAGTAGTTTCAGTTTCAATAAACTACAAAATAATTCAAGAATTTGAAAGTAAAAATTACTGCTTATACGATAATATTGAGTAAAATTGCTTTTCAAGAACCAATTTTTTTCGTTTTGATTTGCCTCCAATACTTTAATTTATTCCGCTTTCTAATATAATATTCTTTAAACAGTTTCGATAGATATTTCTTTAAAGTTGTATTTTTTTGTATTTTGCAGATATAGGCAAAACGGTTTGTTTAGTCTTTATGTCTTTAAAAAAAAATAGTACCCCGGTAATATAATTTATATTTAATTTGTAAATATCGGTTTCTACGATCAATAAAAGTATACAATTAATTATCATGTATTATGATTCAAGAACATGATGTACATTAAACTTGAGTTGGAAATTATTATAGAGAGTAATGCAAGCAGTTGTTTTAAGGAAAACAAAAATGCTTTCTTCTTTATATTATTGTTTTTGTAGCAAGAGACGTTTACGATTTTTAATTGAATATAAGATGCAGGCCTACATTAATTGATTTTAACTTATTTATAAATTTTAATTTATCTTTCATATTATCATAAAACTGAGATTTAAATCATTTATATAAACTATTTGAAACATGTAATTCCATTTCCACGAATTAATAGCTAATACAACACACTTGTTGAAATTTATGAAGTAAAAAATATGTGATATTTGATTTAGTTTCTTCAACAAATATAATGAAGTGATCGTATAGCTATTCACTTATATTACTTTTAAACGGTTTGCTGTTATACATTTATGAAACTAAATAAAAGAAAGAAAAGTAAATACAAAAACACAAAAACTGATCAATTAAATTAAAACTATACAATAAACCTAATTGTAAACTAACTTGAATTAATTAAAGTTGTAACTTACTAATACACTATATATACTAACACTCTTTACACTGAATGATCTTTGTATTTATTTAAGTTGCAGCGGTATGCTGTTGTAATTATTTATTTGATTACTAGTGTAATTGGATAAATTTCTGTTGTATTTATAGTTAAAAAAAAATTAAATATTAATGTATTATTTATTACTGGAATTAGTATAATTTAAGTCGCCTATATTATATATTTTAAAATATACCCTGGTTTACCAAAATGTATATAAAGATATTTAATGTGTGTTTTAATAACATATGTGTGGCACACTAATTACTAATACCAAAGCTAATAGGAACTTCAATCCTTTCTTAATATAAATATAACAAATTCATAAAAATATTTATTTAATATGAATTTATACTTATAATGCAGTTTAAATGTAAGATTGACTACACCTTACTACTCATTAAAAGACGTTTAGTTACGGTTTCGTCTAATTTTTTATAAACTAAACTTACGAAACATTTGTAAATCACATTTTATTAAAATTTGGAGGTGAGACACTTTTACATCGTACCTCAAAGATAACAAGACTTGAATACTAAGTATAAAGTATAGATACGGAACAAAAGACAAGTCACGTTACGCTCTCTTGAATTCCTAAAGGTTTGCTAGAAATGTTCAGATATATAAGAAGCACTCTATAATATATTCACGTTGAACGAATAGTTTTATGTATATATATATTTATTAATTGTATTCCAACTAAATATATGTTTATTTGCTTTAACATTTTAATGCACTGCACTGATTTGTCGTATACGATGCAGTTGTTCGGTAAACATATATTGAACAAAAATTTTAACAAATCAGATTTGATTACACTGATCAAAAGAGATATAACTATGTATAAATATCACAAGCAGTGTCTTAGCGTTTAAAAATTATTTACTAGAAGACAATGTTCATAGTAGGATTAAGTAGTCTCATAAATGTATTATAGAATACAATGAATTATGGCCAATGTCAGTATGCTTTTTTTACCATTAATATATTTGTGGAAAATATTTTAATATTTATATAAAAACGTACTTTAATGATTAATTAGATCGAGATGTGTCCCATCTGTATATCTGATGATTAAAATGTAGTAAAAATTTTATTTTATCTGTGCTGCAGGTGTATTGGAACTAACTAGTTAGATTTACGTGGTGAAGTAATGATGTAACATGTTCCTGTGACGTCACATACTGATAGTCAATAATAGCGACAGGAACAGCTGTGCACCCCCGGCAATAACATCCATAGTACACTTTGCCAGGGATTGGTAACATAAAGAACTAAACAAATATTAATAGTCAACTTTTAAATGAAGCTTTGCATTTTAGTGATTTTTCCATCTATACATATCTTATGGAAATAAATGTAAGTACTATTCGTAGTACAGTATATTATATATTATTTTTAAAAAACGACTATTATAACTGTTTTTTAATGAAAAAATGTTATAGCCTAATAATCATTTCGGTTTTTCAGTAAAAAATGTAAATAAGATTACCGTAACCTATAAAATAAACTTTACTTATTTGAGCATATTAATAAGAGAGAAATGCAAGTATATTCAAAATTAGTCAGGTAAATTATGTTTACTTTACATTAAATGTGTTACATTTACTATACGGATTTGTGCAATTCTTCCATCAGATGTAAACTTTAAATTATTTAAATACTAGTAAACCCCGTGAAAAATCACAGGTAGATTAAATAAATTGCACATCAGAAATACATAATTAAAAAACAACTGACTATTTAACTCCACCTACGTGGACAGAGATTTTTAACTCGGTAAATGATACATTTAAAAGGATTATATAACCATAGGCCTATTTGTAAAATTTTTGTATTTATATTCATTATTATATATCCAAATGTTATCTTTTAATTGCTTTCTAACTTAATATTGATAGATCAAATTATTTAGAAGTTGTTTTAATATTATAACGAAGAAATTAATAATTTAATATGTTTTACGAAAATGTACGAATGTTTTCGAAATTAAACGAAGAATATATCTTCTTTAAACTTGTATAAATAAATATAGATACTAAACGGTTGTATTTATGTTGATTTTATAACTTAAATGCAAATCTTATAACGTATTATAGGCTATATTAATTATTTAACTCAAATTTAAAAAAAACTTCGTAAAACATATTGATTTAAGTTGTAAACATAACCCCAAAGTATAACCTACGATAGGTTTTGTTTAAGTATTACATATGAGAGTTGAAATCAGCTGTTATATCATATTGTTACTTAAGTATTTTACGGACGTACACTCGCTTTTATCAGAGTTGACATTATGATTCATAATATTATAATAATTTAATTACAAGGTACTTAAACTTCGTACGTGATGTTATTCAAAGAATTTTTTTTAGCCAAGTGTTCATTCATTAAATATTTTTAAGATTATAAGTCCTGAGTAAATATATAAATTTTACAATATGGATACACATAATAATTATTAACGAAAAACTTAATGTTGAGCAACTAACGTGTATATATTCAGATTCGCATTAGATAGGCCTATATATGTATTACCTAATTTTGGTAAACATTTCAAAAAAACAATAATACTAAGGCTTCAATAGGGATGGTATCAATATTTATTTTTACTTAATGTATCTTTATTAGTATTTGACAAACTTAATTATAATGAACTTTAAAGTTATCGCTGAAAATATTATACTTTTATAGTAATTTATTTATTTTCTATTGTTTCAAGACTTTATTACTTTCCTATACAAATTAGATAGATCGCACTTAACATGTTGTATTTTTTAAACTTCTCTATTTAAAAAAAAAAAATAGAATTTTTTGGTATAATTAATACATGAAACATATATGTCAGTTTTGATAAGTACTAAAAGATGTGCAAACAGAGCAGACTGTATAGGATCTTCTGTGATGCAATGGAACCTGCTTAAGCATATTCCGACAACTAAGTCTACTAAATGGCAGCTTTATTCTTACATATGCAAGCACAATTAGTTTTTCTGACTCAAACGTTAAGTAAATAAACTTTACCTTTAATTTTATAATTATATATTTTAAGACCTTGCACATTTGTTCTTATAAAAATATTATTTGATTTAATTTAAATTAATCGTGTTATTCGATACTTATGATATTACTTTGATAGACATAGCTTTAATCTATTATTTTACATGAACGTGTATTATATTGAATTATATAGAATCAAAATAATTACTACTACAAGTTCATCACAATAACATATTGCACAATAGTCATTGTTAAATTGAACGGTTAGAGCTTAATTACATATAATTAATTCTGACTTATATTTTGTGAAAAAATTGTAATGACAGAAATTCCTCTTATTCTGACATTCACAGTTAGGCTAGATATTATCAGTTTCGATTTTAAGTAAAGAACCAATCAGACTAAAAAAACAGAATTAGAAAGTGATACTTAAATAATCATTACATCAAAAATAAATAATTAAATTGTTTATACCATTTTCCTAACATCAACAAACATTATTAACTGTTGACAGTTCATCAATAAGTTTTTATATGAATTCATATTTTCTTCCTACTGTAGTTATAAACAAAGGCCAAACACAAGATTATTGTTCTTATGATCTGTAATATTTTAATAAGTTTCAAAATATTCTTATTTTCTTTATGTGTCAAACTAAAGGTATAAAGTGATATTTACATTAACACATTTTGTAATAAGAAAAATATATCCAAAACCCCATTTTGAATATATTTTTAGTGAACTTAGTTGTGTAAGTGTAAATAACGAGATAGCGATAACATCAATATTATAAAAGAATCATCTGCATTCGCTTTATGTTGCCAGACAGCAGTAAATCTCATTTTATCTAGGCATCTCCTTAAATAAGAAGATTTATGAATGGCTAAAGTGACGGAAGGAATGATATATTATAAATTCAGACGCTTTGAAATATTAGCAGATGGATAATAGAATAAGATAAACTTACCATTTACCGCTAGGAATATTACGCGACAGAAAAATAAGCTTTTATTAAACTTGAATACATGTAGGAAGGATTATTTGTATTAAGTTACAAAGGTAATATAAATTTAATTTAAAATAAATATATAATATATTACAAATATTTTAAATAGTGTTAATGAATTATTTTATATACTTAAATTTAACATCTGGATTTCTTATTTTTCTTATCGTGTAACTTAGAAATGTTCACACGAATAATTTCTGTTTATATTTTTAAACATCCCTTTTGTTAGAATTTTTAAATTTCCATTTTAATATAGTATCAGTAAATAAATATTTTATGCAATTTACATATTTTGGGAAACATGGCATAAAGCAATTAATTACACATTTTAAGACGAAAATTACGAATTTTAATACAATATTTCGTTGGAAAAACCATTGTATAACTAATTTTCTTAAATGTTAACTGATAAAAATAATATATATATTGATTGAAAGAATACCTTTGATTCGGGTTATTTAGTCGCTATTGGATTTGTATTAAAAATGACAATATATTCAAAGTAAATTTTTTATAGAAGACAATAACAATATATTTGACCAAAAAACGAATATGTTTGATCCTCAAATTCAAGTGCTCTCTTTGAAACTTGCAAAAATAATTAGTTATTAGGTTGCACCAAACAATATAACACAATGTTGTTACAAGGTAAATTAATGATGACAAACTTATAATGTTGTAGCAAGCAAACATTTATAAACATTTATAATATAAAAGTAATAATAACATACATTTACTAAAGAAGGAATTATTTCGAACAGGAAAATATATTTTTATTACAATATATTAATATATTATGTTTATTAAAATGTAATTATTTATCCTTGTAAGACATCTCTATAGAAATTATTTAACTCATTTTCATTTTGATTAAGTAAATATATAAAATTGTAAACAATTAGTCAATAGTTTTAACATAATAAACGTGTATGTATAGTTTGATTGTAAAACACACAGCAATATAACTAGAAACACAATATTTGGATGTTTATATTACCAATTACTATTTACAATTACCGTATGCACAAAGGACACAGATTGCGAAATGACGGTTATCGAAAGGCTGAATATTTTATATTTAATCATTTTCGCAGTTTTACTGATTGCAATGTTATATTCGTTGGGCGTATTTACCAATGTGAAGCAATACTATTTGCTGGAAGCCCCTATACTGCAATGTAATTAATTACCGTAATACTTGCATTTAATGTGTTTGTTTGTTATTTCCAACGTGGTTGGGAATGGCCCAATTATTCGAAAACCACCAAACAAATTAAATCAATTTTTTTTATTCTTTATTTATAAATATTAAATGTGTGGTTGGTTTCGGATGTGTTATATTGTAATGAGAAAGTATTGTAAGTTATTGAATAATATTGTAAACATATATATATATAACGCATTATTTAGGCAGTTTCAGTATTAAAAAAATATATTTTTTCATGAATTAAAAACGTGATATGTACTGTTTATTTTTTCAATATTTACTATAAATAGGGTTACAAAATTTTAGATGCTGTTAGTTTAATACAAATTACGAGTTTAATTTAATAATAATGCAATATATAGATACATACCCATTAAAGAATTAAACCTAGAACAAATTTTAAATATCCAAATATTCCGAAGAAAATTTGAATTAAACATAAAGTTTAATTATATTAAATAAAGTAATATAATAATTAATTGTACTATTCAATTAAATAATAACGAACCGTTAAATATATTTAATACTGCATATTATTTACTACTATTATTTACTTACTATAATTTATTAAATCTTTATTTTGTTGAATAATAATGTTAGTAGAAAAATTAAACAATATAGTTAAAATAATAAAATTGTATCGTATTAGTTACTTGGATCTCATTGTTGCACGATCATTATTATAAAATAAAATAAAAAATGATATATTATATGAGATTATATTTAGTTGAAATAAATAACAAAAATGTAACTAGCTCTTTATTTGTACTAAAAAATTAATGCTATTAGTATGATACAATTTATGAAAAACTACATAGTAAATTATTAATAAAAAACTTAGATTTCTTTAAATAAAGTCCTTTCAAGCAACATCTTCACAAAGTATCGTACACATTTTTTCAAATGAAATATAAACCCACAAAATGTAAAATATTTTCTCAGTTTTTATTATTTTAAAGGCAGAACGCTTTATAACATTATTTTGATTGCGACAGATATACGGGTGATATTTGGGAGGTTTAAATGACCTCCCTGAAACGTACACTTAATGTAAAATCACAATCTTTAAAAATTCACAGTTCTGGCAAGTCATAAATGGCAATGCTCTGAAAGCTTACAACGTCTAATCTACAAAATTCTTTCATGCGGAAACTGACATAATGTTACAAAAGTGTTGTACAATATTGCCTTGTATTTCACAACATTGCATGATAGTAACTGTTTATTAATTACTTTCAATAAAAGCTAATGCTTTAATTGTAATTTATCAATTTAAAAGATTATAATATATTTCACTAAGTTAAATATGCACAACATTGGAATTTGTTGGTATGGCTGGTATAAATAAAAGCCAATGAGTATAATATGTAGCTCTCGATAAAGTACTTATATTCTGCACATATTATATACTCAGTTATTACAATAATTTAAACAGTATACCTTAAGATTTGTTACTATGCTTCTGTTTCTAATGCATCTCTATAATCTAGAACACAAAGGTAAGAGGAAGATTATAAAAGAAAATTACATGAATTGCGTTTCCAAAGTAGGAATTTAAATTGTGTTTTATTTCAAGAATTTATTTTGATTACTAATTTAATTTCTAAACTAATATTTAGTTTTAAAACTGACCTTTTTAGTAAGATGTGTATTCTACCTTTTTTATAAATAGATACTGATAATCAGAACTTTTAATTAACATTCTTCCTACTGAACTATATATATACAATTACATTGCTAAAATAAACTTTAGAGCAGGATTAATTAGAATGTTAAACTATAAAACGAGGAATTTTCTTAATGGACCAAAACATACTGTCGTTTTACCAGCTACAGATATTTACCACAGAGAAATGATTTTATCCAGCTTCATGCAGTTTCCTAATGGGACCTCTTACGGCCATCGATGTATAAACACACTGGATCGCTGGCTGCGTGTATTGAATACGGTCCGGCTGGCCTAGCCGCTTCCCCCACCACTGGAGGGACAGCAACAACACGTGAAGCATTCAAAGTTAATGCAACGCTCACAAATGTTTTAATTTATTTTGCTCAGCTTCAACAACGGCACCAAACATTATGTATAAAATAATCATTTTAATTTCTAAACAATATTTAATTGTTATACAGTATGTAACACTTATTTTTATGGTAAACTAGTGGACCCAGCAATGCTTCGCTATTGCTTGATTTAATTTAAAAGTTAGTAAAGTTATTCCATTGACTTAAGTGATCGAATTGCAAAATGATTTTTATGCCACAAGAATATACTACACAAATTTAGATCTATAGTTTGTAAACCTTTATCGATAATACAGTAAACCTTTTGTTTGTTTTTACCTAATCTAAAAAAACTGATAGTTGTGATAAATTGTAAATAACCTGATTCTAAATTACCCCAATTGGTTGGAAATAAACATGTTTTGGTTCATTGTAGGCCTAACCTAAAATTATGTTCTGTTTTTGATGCAAATCAGTTGTTTTATATATAATATGTAACAACCAATGTTTGAATTGAATTAAAATATAGTAAGCAATTTTAGTTGATTTTTGTTTTTATTTTAAGTTGGTCAATTTAACCTAAAAAGCTGTTGGTTTTGAAAAAATAATAAACTGATTACAAATTTGCTAGTAAAGTTGCTATGGTAATGAATGTAAACAAACATGTGTTACTAAGCATTTTATACGAACAGCTGATTTTGTGCGCTATGGTCTTGAGTCCATACAAAACAGGCTGTTTAGTTTTTTCTAAATTTGAAACTTTTTCGGAAAACTTTTCAAATTTGTCTTTATATGATAATCTAGTTCGGACTATTATGAACATTTTAAAATAAAAAAATAGCCAAATTGGTCCAGCCGTTCTCAAGTGATGCGCTTACAAAGGAACAGCAATTAATTCATTTTTATTATATAGATTAACAGTTTGTGTTTAAACTATTATTATTGTTGTTGGATAAGGATAAGGAAAAGTTTAGGGGAAAATAAATTGAACCAAAACCATAATGAAAAACATGATCTGTATTAGCATTTTAAACTGCATTTAATTTACATAAAATTATACCTAGGTATACATTACACTTTAAACATTGTTAAATAAAACAAGTTTAGTAAGTTTTTGACGCACTCCAAGCTTTGTAAATGTAGCTTGCGATGTTTTGAAATGTTACAAAATTCCGTTAAAATGTATAATAATTTTATTTACTACTAGGAACTCGACCTCTGATCGCTTCGCTCGCCAAACCCTGCGGTGACATATGGTAATGCCAATGCAAACTACAAAATCTCTAATTATGTTCATAATTTTAACATTTTTTCAATTTTTCATCCCTTAAATAAAATAAAAATGGCGGCCGGACCGGTTCACTCAGTGTAAGCTTTTTTCCAAAGCCAGTTTGTGTCTTAACTGTAAGTCGAATTTAAAAACTAATATTTTGCGGGTAGCAAATTAGATTATCAACAAAATAGTATTCTTGATTTTTTCCGTATCTCAAACCATAAGCTCACAAAATGACCGTAAACTTCAAATTTGTAAAAAAATCGTCCAAGTTTTTGTATTTCAACCATTTAGTCAACACGTTTATTCTTAACTCATTCAAAAGTGTTCCATAGCTTTTTTGTAGATAAGGGTTTAAAGAATTCATATATGCCAGTTTTGCAAAAACAAAATTATTGAAGTAAAATTAACAAAGTTATTAGCTCAAGGAACAAGCATCCTATTACTTTAAATGAGCAATTCTTGTATCTATCTTTGTTTGTATCTGTCGTGGATCTCGAAAACGGCTGTAACGAATTCAAAGAAATTTTGTATTTAGGTGTAGTATTGATTTTTAAGTACACCCATATAGTTGTATTTCGTGTAAAAACGCATTTTTTTAGAAAATCTAATTTAAAAGTTGAACAATTTTAACATAGGGTCTTATGGGTTGCCATGTTGGTTACAAAATTACAACGAAATAGTAAATAAAGCAATCAAAACAGCTGTTTATAAACAAGCCATGAGATTGAGTATTATCCTAAATCAGCTGTTCATTGGATAGTTATTAATTACTATTAAAAAACAATCTAATTTATACTGTTTTAGCACGTTAGAATTAGAATAAATTGTTCTGATTTAACAATTTATTTTATAAAAAAAAGTAAACTTGGCAAAAATGGATAAATTCTAATAGTCAATTTTGTAATATAGGCCTGGCTCATTTCTGAAACATAGTATTGAGGGTATGTTTACTACTGTATATTTAGTCCTGGTTTCAAAACATTAGTTGACAGAAGATAGTAGAACTAGGACTAAAATCGTAATGAAAGTTTCTCATGTTTCTAAAGCATGTATTTGAGGTTATAATTAATCTTGTAATTACCGTTAATATATTTAAGCCTGGTTTCATAATTTTACAAACCAATGTACAAACGAGCCAAAGATTAACGAGATTCATTAGTGAATTTTCCAACTGCGAGCGAAGCGAAGCGTCCAGGGGCAGAGCCCCTAGTGTTTAGTAACGAAAGGAAAAAGTTCAACTTTAGGCCTATATAAAAAGTAGTAAACATTTTTTGTAATTTTTTTCATAAAAGTAAAAAAGTTTCGTAATTTAGTTCTAAAATAGAACTGTATAAAAGTATTGATCAATCTCAAATTTCTTATTTTGAAAACACAGTTTTTATGTTGCTACTACAAGACTGCTAACAAAACTAGGCCTGTTTTGAATAGTAATTTAGGAATACTATTTCCTCTGCCCAAAAATGACATATTATTATAAAAAAGTGTAGAGGATAAATCAAAGAATTGAACTGTATATAACAACAACAACGTGTATCACTGTCCATCTATCACGCTGCCCACCGCGTGTCTATCCCGCCAGTGGAGGGGGAAGCTCCACTCCGGCCGGCTCGTTTCTCGAACCTTTCAGACTACTCAGCGCGCAATCCAGTGTGTTTATACATCGATGCTTACGGCCTACTCTTTATAATGGTTAGTTAGGAAGATAAATAGCAGCGATTGAAAGGGCAATAAAAAAATCGTATGTATTATAAATTATAAAGCATTTATTATGGCATTGATATTGTACGATATTGTATATTATACAATAATATAGATATTGTAATAATATGTGTATTCTCAGTGCAATCTATTATTGTTAGTAAATCAGAAAACTACAATCAAATTTATAATTTGTAAACATATTTATAATGAATAAAATATTTATTCTCAAAATTAATTTGCCGTGTAAATGCTTGAATGTATTCAAAGATTATAATATTATTTTATCTTAAGGGTCTTCTATACCTTGCGTAAAACAGCAAAAATATGCACTTCGTACTAACGTGTTTCGGACGCCGTTTTTCAACCTAAAAATTTGTGAAACATCTTAAATTGTTCTTAAAGGTTTTGTGCTTTTGTCTTATATCTCATAATTGAAATAAATTGACGGCAACTCCTTTTAATCAACAGATTAACTCAGTAAAAATCGATTATTTTTAACGCATTTTTTTGGGAGTTTTAATGATTGACCTACAAAATTGCTTTCAAATCTATTTCGTAAATTTTATTTTTTACAAAATTTTCTAAGATGTAGGAGTCAACTTAAAATGTACGAAATCGATTTGGAAGCAATATTTTAGGTCCAGAACATTGAAATAAAAAATGTTTGTCTCTTGAATTTTTTTCTAAGAACTCTTATTTTTCGAGATGTTTGCAACTTTATGTAGACTTATTTCAACACGTTTAGGGCCACCATTTTGTTTCGGGTGGTCCGATTTTTATTTTCTTTATGTCATTTTCCTATTCTTAAATATACCTTTAAAATGAGATATTACATGGCCATACTTCCTATTTAAAAATTTTGAGTTTCCCCCAAAATCCCCTATTTTTAGGGGAAACTCAAAGTTCCGATTTCTTCAAAAGATACTTTGGACTAAGTTAGTATCGTTCCCCAAAGGATATTTGTTTGTTTTGTTAAACACAAAAGTTAAAGAGGGGGAGGGACTTTTAAGACACCTGGTATAAACGATAATGCAATGTATGAACAAACATCATTAATTATCCGGGTATTACATATGTTAGTCTAAAAGGTTCAGATTTTACATATTTTATATTATTCCAAAAATTGATTTTCAATATTCTTCGTAAACATTATAGTTCTAAGATAATATAATATACTTAAAATATATAAGCCTGGTTCATTACCCTAAAGATATTCTTATAAATTTATAATTTTGCTTTATTTTATAACAAATGGTTTTCCCATTTTCCTTTTTTACAAGATAACCGTTTATATAATAATAAAACTTCTTGGACAAGATAAGCTAACCCCTACCATCTAAATAAACAATATAATGGCGATTTACTCGGAAATTGAAGTGTTTATATTATATGAACATTCAACTCTTTACTCCATCTTTCCTAAAAATAATTA
>JAGFPH010018580.1:0-16190 GCA_018207615.1 Philaenus spumarius
CCCACTCCATTTCACTAAGCACGTTTTCCATTGTACGAATGACAATAGACGCAAAACACAATAAACGGTACCAGAAAGTGGGATATACTTTCTCACAAACATATTTCAGTTATTAAACAGATTCACTGTGACTTCATAATTGTATTAAATTAGGAGAGGGGATACATTAAAATATTAGAGTAACTAATAAATATTACTATTATTAGCTAGAGAGAAAACTATTCGATCGATTTCGAACAAATTTGAACCAAACCAAAACCAAACCAATTAGGCATGTATATATGAAAGAAAAAAAGTTTTGAAAAACAACCCCCTTTTTGATGAGTTATTATTATTATTAGCTAAACTAGAATTTTTAGAAAAAGGCCGTTTTTTACATATGGTAGGGTACATTAAGGGCTACAAATAAGTCAAATTTGATCAAAATCGGTAGAGCCGGTTTTTTTTATAAAAAAATAATAACTGTTTTTTGGTGGGTTCTTTGGCCAAAATGGAGTTGTAGACAACAACAATTGTACTAAAACAATTGTTGTAAACAAATGTTCACAACACCTTTTGATCTTTACCGACTTCTAGTGGGAAGCTGAATTTCTGTTGCAAACACTGCAAAACTGTTTACAACATCGAAATTTTGTCAACAAAAAAACTAGCGTTCTCTAGATTGTTTTAAACAATTGTTGACAACACGTGTTGTAAACTCCTGTGTAAAGGCGGGTTAAGCCTTTATTACATTTGAATATTTCAGTATAAATTTCGGTTAAGTTTGAATTTCTTTTGATAAATTAAATACTAAATTTGTATAAACAATTGTCAAAAGTCAATTTTTGTTGTCAACTCTGTGCCAGGTTATGGTAGACTACAGGTTATGGTTCAATACAGTAGTTACATTAATTTGTATAAGAAAACTCAACATTGTAATTTGGTAAATTAATTGTGTAGAGCCTACTATACTATTGTTTTTCACCTGTTCTTTACAATATTTCGGAAAATAACAATTTTCAATTGAATAGGTTCTTTTGATTCTCATTGATACATTTTATATGTTTGTTCCCATTTCTTGTACATGAACATCTTTTTATTGTTATTAAGGAAATGTTTACTTTAATAATGTTGTGGGAAGTATTTTTGTTGGTGCCAATTGTAAAAATTGTGAATTTCTTTTGAACATACTGATATGATTCGCAGCGATACAATATTTTAATTTCTCTATTGTAAAAAATTGTACAGTAGCTTCTTATTACTTCACATTAGTATTACGTAAATATTTACTTTATATTAGTGTTGTTAGTCACAGAAATGTTTTTACACAGCTTTTTATGATATTAGTGCATTTTATGAAATTACTTTTGTAATTCAAAACAATAGACTACATATACTGTGCCGTCTATAACCGCCCACCATCTTTAAATGGAAATGAAGTTGGAAAACCCTCATACGTACGTCGCTTTTCATAAGGAAAAATAAGATTGTGAGGAGAGGTGATTTGTAGGGGACTTTACACACTAAGCGCTGCTGGCATGCCATCTAGTGTGTACAATCCGAACTACGTCCTCTTCCCCCTGCTACCCCTCGCCCTCACACAAAGTGCAGCACTTATTGCAATGGTGTTGACCATCTTTTATCTGTGCTAATATGCACAAACAGTATATCTTCTCAGGAGTTAATATACAATCTCGTGTTCGGCTTTTTATAATGACTGTTATGGAACGTGAATTTAATAATGCATATGATCAATTTAAAACTATTAAATTTCTATTTCGTGGAAATCTCAATAAAACTATTAAAATTAAAAAGGAAAGTAGTTTATTTCTTCGAAATGTTTTATTATACAAACCTGAAATTTAGCATGTAATTGGAGTTCACACAACAGACAACATACAAAGGCTGAAATCACCCACGTAAAGTTTTTGAAAAACGCAATAAAAGGCCAAGCAATTTAAAAAAAAATATTTTTATCAAGCATAAGGGTTTGGAATTTAAACATTGTTTAAATCGTTTTGAATAACAAATGCATTTTAAATAATTATCTGAATGAACTATTTTACAAAATTGTAAAACACTACTGCAAAATGTATTATGATTAAAAATTACTTACGTCATTAAATGTACTTTGTTAAAAAATGTATAAGTCGCATAACTGAGATGATTTTATGTATATTATGTAAAACTCAAACGTTTATTGCAGTATAAACTATTTGTATACTATATGAACAAAAACAATAATTGTTGTATGAAGCTAAGTAAAAGCAATAATACTAATAGTTTAAAATAACAACCGATTATTGCAGGAATTATCTAGCATTCAAATAATTATATTTAATTCGTGTTTTAATCTAATTTAATTACGAAGTACGGTATGAAGGAAAAATAATTAATTTTGGGAAAGTCATAAGTTCTATTCGACTTTATTCCGAACAATCGATCAGTAAAGATATACATGGAGACATCAATAGACGCCTGAAAATGAATCAAGAATTTGAATTGAAATTGGACTGGATTTAAAGGTCCGTTGCTTCTCCGGCAGTAGTCCTATATCCTACATCCGTTTACAGCTACAACTTTGGTGACTGCAGCGAATTCTATGCAACCACTTTCCTAACTAATTTACATTCTTAAACACTCTACCCGTATTGTAAAGAAAAACGAGGTATCACTCAGATTTTGAAAAAATGTACCAAAATGTTATTTTAGTCATATACAGTACAATGCAAAACTGCACTTATCTAAAACCGAGGTCTTGGGTTTAGGACCTCGGTTTTCCACAAGACCTCGGTTCTGCCGTTAATGGTTTATGCCAGGGCCTCAGTTCTACCAATTTACAAACTCTCACAGACACACGTATAAATTACAGAGAGCAGAAAATCTAACATACATCAATTTACATTTAGCACAATACTTAATTTTTGACTAGGTTTATTTTTTGCAATAATTTATAATAATTTTATACAATAACTAGCTGACACGTACGGCGTTGCCCGTGGTGGTTAGTATTTTCAGTCTTTTTAACGTAATTGTAATCTTTTGAAGTGTTCAGTTAGTGAGTGGTATTTGGCTTTTATATATATAGATCTTAAATAATAAAAGCACTATTGTCATAATAATAAAAGATCTGAAATTATGATTTTAGTAACTTTGATCCCCCCAAACTCCTCCTAAAATTTCGAAATTTTTCATACCCTTTCTTAGAGAGCGCCTAAGGCCCTAGAGGAAGCTACATACCAAATTTCATTCCAATCCGTTCGGGCGTAATTTGAGGATGATCAAAAACGCATTGAAAACGCAAGGAAAAATGCAAAAACGCCTATTTCTGGCGTAATTTTGGGAGAATCTCAAACATTTTTTAACAGACTACTTTTAGGCCTTAAACGAACCTAAGTACCAAATTTCAACATTTTCTGCCAATTAATTCTCGAAAAAGGTGAGAAAACGCAAAAAATCGCTAGAAAAACGCGAATATTGGGCGTATCTTTGGGATGTTTTCAAAATCCGTTCTTAGTGCGCGTCTAAAGGTCCAACTGAACATGCATGCCAAATTTGAACTCATTTGGTTCAGTAGATTTTTAGTTCTGCTGATGAATGAATCAGTGCCATTTGGCTTTTATATAGATAGATTATTAATTCTAGAGACCATACATGCCAATACACACGCACACACAAATAACGGAGAGGGCTAATATGAAAACCAAACATAACACAATTAAAACATTAATCAACAAACAAACATCTGCTATCACTAATCACTAAATAAAATTCACGCACAGATGGCCCAAACAAGTAAACACATAATACACCTAAACATGCTTACATAAATAAATATCATATTCTTATCTATATCTCTCTCCAAGTAATCATTCTCATTGCCATCATTATATTACATTCGTACAACTGAAGTGGCCTAAACAAGTATGTACTTAATACCCCTAAACATATACATAAATAATATATACATACATAAATTGTGTGTACATATCTATACATCTACCTAAGTAATCGTTTCCATTGTCCCACCTGAATATTTTCCAAATGAACCACTTCAGTTGTTGAACTCTTGTATCAACTCCCACCTATACTTCCAGGCTGCTCGACAATACTTCGCCAATCGGTCCCAATCCCGACCATTTAAGCAATCGTAAAATTCTTCTCGCGACAGCTCAAGTTTATTGAAAAAACCCTGCCGAACACTTTTTAAAATTGGACACTTTGCTACAAAATGGAATACGTCTTCTACTTCCGTTAAGTTACACAAAGAACGTTTATCCCCTCTGTCCAGGGTTTGTAATTTAGGTGTAATAATTCTCCTCTGCATTTTAAAATCCACTTAACTGTGGTGGTACTATAATAATTTTGAAAATATGTCTTATCACCAAGTTCTAAATTTAGATTTCTATAAATAGTATGATTCGACCGGTCGCAACTGCAAACAGATTATTCTGTTTGTTCTGCCTACTCATCGCTTCGACTAAAGTAAATAACTGTCCCTTCCATTTATTTACGCCTGAAAGTCCAGTATCGAAACTACTCTTTTGCTAACTGCAACCATTCTTTATACCAAAATACTTTATTTTTTATAACTTGTTTTGTTAAAAAGTTTGGAAGCCTCTCTTCCGACATATTTACAGTTTTTAACACATAATTTAAATGCAAATAATTTGTCTAAACCTAACTCTAAGTACAAAACATAATTTGGAGTGTTATCTGGCAGTTGCAACAATCGTTTAACAAACACACGTAACAACTGCTCTACCAGTTTGTATTGTTTGTATCCCCACACTTGCGCTGCGTAACACATTAACGCCTTTTGTACCGCATTAAAGCATGCCCACTTTGATGATAACGGCACTTTTAAATTTGCTATTAAACTTTTGTTTATCGTGGCTTTAGCTGCTACAAGTTTTTGCTCGAAATGTTTTTCCAAAGATAAAGAAGTTGTCAATGTCACGCATAAATACTTATAAACATTTACACATTCTATCTCCTTCCCATTATACCACCACCGTTCATTGTGTGCTTGCCTACCTCCCTTTCTAAAGATCATAACTTTTGATTTGTCCAATTTTACATTTAAATTTCACTTTCCACAATAACTCTCCAACTCATTAATCATTTCCTGTAGCCCAATTGGTGTAGATGACAATAAAACTATATCATCCGCGTATAGTAACATATTTATTTTACGATCGTCAATCCGACAACCTCCCCCTACTGCGTCGGGTAAATCATTCACAAAAAGTGAGAAAAAGATCGGACTCAGAAGACAGCCGTGTCTCAAACCTATTGTAGTATCAAAATACTCTGACGTTCCACTCCTGCACCAGACACTTGCTTTTGCTCCAATGTAAATGTCTCTAATAATCTTTAACAATTTATTCGAAATACCGATTATTGCTAATTTACACAAAAGAGCCTCCCTTTCTACCGAATCAAACGCCGATGAAAAATCTACAAAAAAAGCATATAATTTTCCTTTCTTTTGTTCCAATTTTATTTAACTTTTGTGCCTGGGCTATATACGTATTTGCCAAAAACCATACTGAAAAATACTTTTCTTTTTGCAAATTGTAGAAGTTTTATTTTACATGAAATACAATTAATTATTTTGATTCTAATATTATCAAAAAATAAATCCTTGTCAAATAACTCGTTTCCTGTTACTTTTAAAAAAAAGTAAGCTTCAAAATTTTTGATCAGAAAATCTCTGGTCGAAATAATGTTTAGCTTATTTTTCAGTATATTTATTTTGTTTTATGAATTTAAAACTTATTTATTGCAATAGAAATTACATTATTAATAATTGTTATAAAACTTACCTTTAATTCATAATTATAACCACTCCAACTGTTAAATTGAAATTCCAGAATGTTAACAGTAAAATCAACAGTGCAGTATGTAAACAGTGCAATTTCTAGCACTATAGGCTATAGAGAGAATCTCTTGCGTTTCCGGTTGCTTTTTCGTTTACTGGAGCAAACCCCGTCTTGTTTTTTTTTTATTTTTTTATTCATTCGTATGTAGTTTTTGTACACAAGCCATTGTCCGTGTTATACAAAATAAAAACAGAATTAACCTTCAAGACACTTTTCATATTTTATCTTGACTACCACTTAAACATTTATTTATATATAAAGTTCTTAGTGTCTTCTATAGAAGAAGTGGACAATTTCCCACTTTACATAATACGTACAAATTATCAGTCCATTCTAGGCACAAGTTGCCTATTCCAAAACCTAGGCTGACAAGTTTTATGAATTCTTTTTCTTATATAGCTCCGAAATTGCATAACAAACTACCAGTATATATCAAACATTGTACTAGACAATCAACATTCCTGGGAAGCTTGAAATCTTGGCTGCTCAGTCTCGACATAGACACTGTCCTTAGTAAGTCATATAATAAACCTCACTTTTGTCATCAAATTTTCTAAAAATATTCTATTACTGTTTTTATTTTTCAATTTGTATGCTTTGTTTGATTCGTGCGCTACAGGAAGAGCCGCAAATGCAGACAACATTATTATTTCTTGAACAGTTTTAAAATTTGATTGAACCCAGTTTATCTCTTCTGCTCTATAAAAAATGCTAACAACTTAAATATATTTGTATTTGTATATAATACATGCTAACACTATCTGAGAAAATAATTTTCTCATACTATATTTTTTGTGCGTTATTTAAAAAAATATTTAGTATAATATATTTACAATTGAAAATAATGTTTACTGACATACAAACACAAAGCTTTTATAATAAGTTTTATATCTCAGACATTTTAGCCCTTGGTAGACCTACGTCTCTGTCTACTTTACTCGTGTTTTGTTATATATTATTATTTGTTCAGATTTTATATATTTTGATTGATTTTATAATAATTGTTTATTTAAATAGATTTATTTTCAGTTTTTAGTGCAGCAACCTTCATAGGCGTAACCAGGGGGGGATTTGGGGGTTATACCCCAAATTGTAAAAAATATTTCGCACTGTGTTTACATTAAAATACGCTCTTAAGAATAACTTGTTTTTAACTTCTAAGCAAATGTCAAGCTTCAATAAATCTATACTATTATATAAAAATCTAATGATTTCTTTCTTTGTATGTGTTACTCAATCACGGAAAAACTACTGGTTGGAATTGAATGAAATTTGGCACACATATAGATCATGACCTGGAATGGGACAGGCTAGAATTCATTTAGATTTAAGGGTTGAACCAACCCCTAAAACAATGAATATTTATTATTATACTTCCATTTGGACTAGAGAGCTGGACATTTGTGCATTTATTTCTTGCAAGATATATATAAAAAGTAAACCATATTTGTATTTTTTAGTGTAATGCTAAGGGGTGAAAATGTAACAACCCCTAAAACAATACAAATTAATTATTATACTTCCCATTAAGCTAGAGAGCTAGAAATTGGTACATTTATTTCTTACAATACATATATACTATGTAAATCATAGTTTCATTTTATAACGTGCTGTTTAGGGGTGAAAATGTAATAATAAACCCTAAAACAATAAACATTTATTACTATGCGGCGAAACTTTGGACCGTGTGCGAAGCCACGAGTACCTGCTAGTTATCAATATATTACTGACAATTAATTATCTTTGGTGGAATTGGGCACAGGCACTTTAATTTATATAGATGGCAGTGTAGTGTATCAAAGTATATTGTTCTAGAGGCAGCACACGGAGTTTTCGTCCGCCACGGATTATTTGCCGTCGCCATCATATCAACAGTGGCGCGACGGAGAATTTTAGAGCATACACATTGGTCGGAAAAATAAACGATCTTTTTATTTGCCGCTGACGGTAGCTGTGCAGCCTCTCGCTGCCACTGCAATCGACGGATTTTCCACCGTCTACGCCGAAACAGTAGCAAACGTGATCAAATGCACGCCAATATTCCTTATTTTAGTTTTTTTTTTCGTAGAATACTATACTTCAGAATACTATACTTCAAATGACGAAACCGACATTCTTAAATACAGTAATTGAAAAATGTTTCTTCTAGTTCCTCAAATCAGGAAGCACAGTGTAGAATGCTCCAAAATGTTCTCTTCTTTTGTTCATTGATTGGATGAACCCAAATAAGTATATTTATTTGCTTCTTTTTCAATCGGCGGTGGAATAACAATAAAGCGAGAGTTGCTCTCTGTTCATATTGTAAGTATTGGTAAGTAAACACCAATACTTGAAACACCAATACCCAATGTCTTTAACATCAGCGATAACAAAATAATTATAATAATATATTATAAAATAAAATTTGAATAAATTCATAAAAAATGAGTTTATAGAAACAGGTCAGACTAGCTTTGTGAGTAATTTTACTTCAACAGGAAGTTACAACGGATGTACCAGCTTAAATTACTTAAGACACAAATACACTGCTTTGCGTTATTCTGTGTGAATCAACGAGTGCAGACACGCGATAAATATTGCCAAATCTGTAAAACTGAAAAGCCAATCAGAACAATATAAAATTCAAATAGACCAATCAAAAGAGAATTCAAATGCGTGAAACTGTATGGTGGGGAAATTTTGGAGAGAACACGAGGTCTGTCATCAACTAAAGTTCAATCAATCAACACCTAGACCAAACCTTTCGAGATGCATCATTTTTATTTTACATCAATTATTTAATAAAGTAACTTGATCATCAGTAACCAAAGATAAATCATCCAAGTAAAATATAATCATTAAATAAAGTTTTCAATCAAGTTAGATACATCAAATGGATCCAGGAACCATCCAAACCAAGGAATAGAGTGCGGTAGTGAAGTGTAAAATAAATTAAAGTCAATAATAAGTGGAGTTTGTAAAAATCAAATAAAAGTGCAAAGTGTGTGAGAGTGGGAACAACAAATTATGTAAGTAGCATTAATATTTCATTTCACTGTTAAGACAGATCTCGAGGGTTAAAATTAAATAACAAACGAAATCATATCTAGAGGATTATATCATAAGTAACATTAAAATAAATTAAAAATAAAATAAATAATCATTTGTAGTAAATAATTGTGTTGGGACTGGTTTTTAAAATAAATCTATAAATAATATAATACATTTTGTAGTATCAGATTTTATTATGTACTAGTAATTAAAAGAAATTTAAGATTCAATCATTAAAATTAAGAGACATAGATTTATAATTTAGGAGAGCGGGAAATTAAATTACTAGCACCGCCCTCCTTAGACGAATGTAAACTTTTACTTGATTACTTTCGAAAATATAAATTGAGTAAAAATTAATTGTATCACATTTACATGTATTTAACTATTTGTGGAAAATAATCATTGTAGGAATTATTTCAGAAATTTCAGAATATATTTAATAATTTTGTGAAAAGGTCTCTGTACTTATTTCTACCTAGTTCTTTGGAATACGTCACATGCCAAGCTAAAATTTGATCCGTAAGAAGGATCTGGTGGAGCCCCCAAAACTTTCAAAGTGACTTTACAAAACCTTACATAACTTCACAGTAGTATTAATTAAAATACAAAACCTTACATGATAGAGTCGCCCATTTACAAAGTCTGACAATATGTTCATATCGATAAAACATTAAAAGAAATAATATATTACATAACACACTTCGTGATTGATGAACTAGACACTTCAGTTTAAAGAATCCCAATGAGGCTTTTATGAGCGGGGACGGTAACTAATCCGCAGCCGGCAAAAAAACGCCGTGTGTTCCAAGCCTATGGGGTTAGAGGCAGCGCACGGATTTTTCGGGGGATGAGTAATGGTCGCTATTCTAAATTATTCAAAAATATTCTTGAATCACAATTAGAAGTGGAAAATTAAACATACCTATATCATTTTTAAATGTTTAACACGTTCACTGCTACGCAAATTTCGTATTTCCTATGCTAGGAGATGATCTTTTATGTTTTATATTTATAGCCTAATGAGTAGAAATTACTTTATTTTTTATTTTTTAACCTTTCTACGTAATAATCACTAATATTTTAAAGCAGACGCACATGGGCGTCCTTAGCACAGAGGTTTAAAATTGGCATGCGAAGCACGCATTGCACTGTGTATTGACAACTCTCCTAATACGGGGGTTGGCGTGCAAAGCACACAATGCATTGTCTATTGAAAATACTCCCAATATGAAGGTAGGCGTGCAATGCACTGTGTGTTGGCCGCTTCTCATCGTGTTCAGTGTCAAGCTCACATGTGCGTCCTTAGCAGTGAACGTGAATGTTTTTAGTCAGGTTAGTAGCGGTTTGCTCAAGTGCCAGCATTCGCGCCGGTATCTGTATATATCGAAGGGCTGTCTCATTTGACTATTTCTCCGCCGCCACTGTACTCTGTGGTGGTACAGCGCCGTGACGTCACGACTCTGACACAGATATAAATCTGTCCTGCTTGTATTTATTCAAAATCTGTTTATTTGGTTTATAAAATAGCTGCAGGTAAAAAGTTCTCAAGTTGGTGGCGTTGGTTGGAAATTGTATGGTAATTATTTAAACAATAAAAACTTATATTTTGACGCTAATTTAAAAATCTTTGCGAATTGAGAAAATTTTTTCTGAAATTTATACATACGTATTTTTAAGATTGCTGAATGCGAATTTTATGTCAAATATTCAAAATTAAAAATGGCTGATCCAATATGGCCAACGATTGTAGAAACATTTTTTTACAAAAAAGTTATAAAAAGTTAAAATTGACAGAAATTTCATTAGAAACTATTAGAAACTAATTGAGATGATTAAAAGGTAATTAAACAAAAATATTACTAGATTGTAATTGATGTGACCTAACAAAAATAATTGTATACTAAAAATTTCAAGTAGTCTATCCAATATGGCCTACTTTTTATACGAATATAATTACATTTTATATAATTCAATAAATTAAAAACATTTTAATGGAAGGAATTTATGTTGAACAAAAAAATATTTATTTTGGAACTTGAATGTTAATTATTAACAAAGAATATATAAAATTGTTGTTACATTTCGAATATGAATATTAATTATTCACATAATTATATACATATTATTCTTCATCGAGCATCTGTAATTGTACGGATGGTTTTGGACACCCAGTATAATGTACGAATGGCTGAGAAGCTAAGGGGTACAAGTGATATTTTTTGAATAATGGAGTTAAATGCAGATACTGGCTCTTCAACTCTTTAAAATGTCTGTGGCCAAGGAATATAACTGTAAGTTTATCATGTCCTGAGATCTAGTGGCGAAAATTAAAACTACTTCGTAGAAGAGCTGTTTAGCTTAGAAGCCAAGGGGTACATGTGATGAAAGTCGCTTTACTTTACATAAGTAATTTACTTGTAACCTATGTTTTATTACATAACTTCTAATTCCTGTTAACACGTTCACCGCTACGCAAATTTCGTATTTCCTACGCTAGGAGGAGCTGACCTTTTATTTTTTATATTTGTAGCCTAAATGAGTAGAAATTACTTCATTTTTTATTTTTGAACCTTTCTACGTAATAATCACTAATATTTTAAAGCGGATATGTACGTCCATAGCACATAGGGTTAAAATTAACGTGCGAAACACGGAATGCTCTGTGTATTGAAAATTCCCCCAATACGGGGGTTGGCGTGCGAAGCACGCAATGCTCTGTGCATTGAAAATTCTCCCAATACGGGGGTTGGCATGGTTGCCATCAGGGCTCTATGGTTGGCATGCAATGCACTGTGCGTCGGCCGCTTCTCATATTGTTCAGTGTAAAGCTCACATGTGCGTCCTTAGCAGCGAACGTGTTAAGCCTCATACACAGATCTCAAGGCGTATTAAAGAAGGTGTGTGCATGCGCAGCTTCTCCCTCCACTCCAGCCTACCCGTGACGTAGAGTGCGACAGTCGGAGCTCCAGTCTAGACTCCTTTGCCATATTTACCTCCGAAACCTGTACGACCTTCAAGTTTGTTTTACGTCATATTATGTTATTAATTATAGGCAACATAGTGTATTATTGTAATAACATTTCTTATAATTAATAACCATTAATTATAATGCCTTTATGTGCCGTGTTTGGCTGCGATAACTCAAATTAAAAAGACAGTTTTTTTACGAGTAAGGTTTCGTCGATTCCCGAAAAATTTTGATAAAACAAATTGTAGTACAACTCAAGTAGTTACCATAATTTCCTTTACAAATGTAAATTACTAGTGAAGTGTAGGTTTGATAATGCCTGAATAGAAAAGGTGAAACGTACGTAACCAGGAAATAAAAGAGAAAAATAAAGGACTGAGAGCTGTAAGTATATAAAAATGTAAATTTATAATACCATAAGTATGTGTTTTTAAAATATTTAAACAAATTTTATGCAATTTTTAATTATTTTCAAATTTCTTGTTTTTTTATTTTTAAATAAAAAGTAGTCTGCTTTTTTTTAATTTGACAGCTTGATGAATAAATCTTAAAAAAAATATATACAGCCCTAAAATTAGTTAGGATACAATTACAATTAAAAAAATGATTACAAAATTATTTTAGTACAGTAAAAAAAAAATATTTGTTAGTAGTCAAATTTACGATACATAAGTAATTCCGTGACAAAATGTTGACATAAGTAATCTAGGGTTAATACTGAAATAAAACTCAATGTTGTATTCACCACGACTTTTTATTTATCACCTAAACTCTTATTTTTTAATTATTTCATTGATAATTAGTTTATATGTATTTTTATTTACTATTTATCCTTGGGTAGGCTAACTAAAAAATCACAATTTTAGATAATTTCAATTTTTGAAAAGTAAATTTAGTGCTAGTAATAGTAGGCCTAGTAAACATAACAAAACCAACAGACTAGAAAATCACCAAGTTATTGATGGTAAAAGGTTTTACCCTATAGAGCTACTTAAATTTGTCAACTCTTTAAAAATTCATATTTATAGATTAAACAAAATTTACCTGCTCACAAAAATGTGAATAGTAAATAACGAAAAGAAATGAAAACTAATAACAAATTACATTAGCGTACATTCAATCGCCGCAAGAAGCGAGTAACTATGGTTCTGATTACAATCTTATTATATAGGACAGCTACAACTTTCATAAAAAAAATTGATGTCAGTATTTACTACATTTTATTCACTACATTTCTATATGTCTTTGAATGCCTCCCGAAAGTAATAGTAAAAAACTTCGTCACTTAGGATAATTTTTATGTCATTCAAACCCGTATATTAGATTTAGGCTTGTTTCAAAATTATACGCCTAGGAATATTTGACCATGGACATATATCATTTTAATGCGCGGGCCGGACGAGTTCACGCTCCTCGATGCACACACCTTCTTTAATACGCCTTGCCCCGGTCTAGCCCGCCCCCCCTAGAAAATATCATATGGGCGCCCATGCTTAGGCCTACTTCTATTACTACTTACTTAGCTAACTCTATACATTATTGTTTACACGAAGGTGCATGATAAATATTGAATTATCAAGCAAATTTGTTTTAGACTGAGATTAAAGGAAATATGCAGGGTGTTTCGCGAGAGGTTGGCACAACTTCAGTAGATGATAGGGGACCTAAAAAAAAGCAAAATTGTTCATTGGAACGTAGGTCTGGAAAGCTTTGTTTTCCAGTTATCCGCCATTTTTTTTTAATACTTAAATTTTTTGAAAAAGAAAAGATACTTACCTCAAATTTAGTTTACAAGTACCTGGGCGACCAAGCATCGCTCAGTTTTTGTTTTTTTAGGAAAATGTATGTAAATACGAATCGCATACTGAATAAATATGAATATTTTTCGATCTTACTTCCATATAAATTGTTTATTTACATAAAAAAAACAAAAAAAACGTGAGTGTAATTAATTCTAACATTTTATTAGAATTTTTTGCAGGTATAAAACCTAGAGCAATCGAATCCTGACGTCCATAAACCTCTGTAGGTACATGTAGGTTATGTAACCTATCCAACGAATAGGCCAAATTTCATAGGTATGAATGAATTTTAGACATAACAAATAATAATTAATTATAATCATTAGATAATTTATATTACCTTTATAGAAATGCAAAGAATGCAGAAACTGGTGAAAAGATTTTCAGAACGGTTAATAACAGCATACAAATATTGTTTTAGTTACGTTTGGTGTTTGAATAAAGAAATAAGTTTAAAATTATACCCCCTGATAAATTGTTAATGATTTATGTTTGTTAAATCTTATCTTACTAAACGAGCAATTCAAGTATATTTTCTATTCGCCTATACTTAGTGACTTCAAAGGTGGTATATAAAGAAGTTCAGAGTTTAAATTGTATGCGCATTTTCCCGAGTTTATGCTCATTTTTGCAGACATAAGACCTAGCGCATTCGATTCCTGACGTCAAAAAACGTTATATGCAAATTTTCATCAAAATCGTTAGAGCCGTTAGCGAGATCCCCGAAATACATTTCTAAACGAATATACAAGAATTGCTCGTTTAATAAAATAAGATAATTGTTTATCACTGCACGAAAAACTAGAACTTTCTTTCAAATATTTTCAAAATAGCGGCCGTTTAAAATGTTTAATGTGAAATATCTGAAAAACCGCTGACTTAACAATACAATTACAGGAGACCAAAACATTTACTCTGTTAATGACAAACACAATGTTTTTTTAAATTATTTTCCCAGTAACTCAAAAGATAACCGAGATTTTGGCAAACAACGAAAAATGTACGGTACAGATACAAGCTGCGTATGTCCGAAACAAACATGAAGATAAAAGGCTAAGTTTGTTTTGTTTTTTGGCAATACCTCTGTTATCCTTTGAGCTACAGAAAAAATAACAATCCGCTGTGTTTGTCATTAACAATGGTCACTTTTTTATTTCCTGTCATTTTTTGTAAAGTTAGCAGTTTTTGAGGGGTAACTCGGCATTGCGCCGAAAATGCAGTCCTAATTACACGGTCGAAAAAGGTTATCTCTGGCATGCACTGGGATTGCACCGCCCGGCTAGCCTAGGTAGCGGTCGGTTTCACAACAATAGCATTTTTTTAAACAAAATATCACGGGTTTAAAGGAGGAAGGGTACATCAGAAATAAATTATTACTGTAGGTATACGGCGAAAGAATCGTAACAAGTTGAATAAGGAAACTATCACATCCTGATTTTTTGGAGTACCTTTTTTAAGTATGGCACATCGTATGGCATAACATATGAATGGGGCAGTTTCTCAGAAATATAATTACAAAGGAAAAGCAGCAGCGGCGCAATCCCGGTGCGTTTTGGGGGGAGGGGGTAGATTTCGGTGGCGGCGCAATCCCGGTAGGCTACCTTGACCCTCAGCACAATCCCGGTGGACCATTTTTGAGATATTTGACATTAAACATTTTAAATATTTTGGCCGTCATTTTGAAAATATTTGAAAGAACGTTCTGTTTTTTCGTACAGTGATAAACCATTACATGAAAAATATGTACACCAAATTTGAGGTCAATATCTTTTCTATTTCCAAAAATATTAAGTATTTTGTAAGAAAAACAAAATGGGGGATAACTCGAAAACAAAGCTTTTCCGGACGTATATTCAAATAAACAATTTGACTTTTTGTGTGTCCCCTATCATCCCTGAAGTTGTGCCAATCTCTCGCGAAACACCCTGTATAGAACTAAAACAGAATCTAAATTTGAGAGAATCATCTTCAACTAAGGATTTTAATAATTAATTCTAAATCAGTGGTTTGGTATGAACATCAGTATCATCTGTTATGGATGTTTCTGCAGCAATGGTGATAAAATAAAGGAACAAATTCACCGATTCATATTCTAAGATCTTATGGAACAAAACCAGAGCAATAACATCACGACTGCTACGGTATGAACATCAGTATCATCTTTTATGGATGTTTCTATAGCAACGGTGATAAAATACACGAACAGAATCACCGATTCATATTCTATGATCGTATGGCACAGAGCCAGAGCAAACATCATAAGTGCTTCGGTATGAACATCAGTATCATCTGGTATGGATGTTTCTACAGCAACGGTGATACAATACACGAACATAATCACCGATTCATATTCTATGATCGTATGTCACAGAGCCAGAGCAAACATCATAAGTGCTTCGGTATGAACATCAGTATCATCTGGTATGGATGTTTCTACAGCAACGGTGATAAAATACACGAACAGAATCACCTATTAATATACTAAGATCGTATGGCACAGAGCCATAGCAAACATCAAAACTG
>JAGFPH010018581.1:0-16190 GCA_018207615.1 Philaenus spumarius
AGTTTGATATTTCTGAGTAGTCTGGCTGGTTGCACTACCATTGTACAATCATTTCACAATAATTTGCTTTTTCTAAGTAGTCTGGAAGGTTGCACTATCATTGTACAATCAGTCCACTATAGTTTTATATTTCTGAGTAGTCTGGCTGGTTGCTATCATTGTACAATTATTCCACAGTAGTTTGCTGATTCTGAGTAGTCTGGTAGGTTGCACTATCATTGTACAATCATTCCACAGTAGTTTGCTGATTCTGAGTAGTCTGACAGCTTGCACCGTTATTGTACAATCATTGGAGTAGCTTGCTTGTTCTGTATTTTTTCGGTGATCAAAGTCCAAAAAATATTGGCCCAGATCAACCAAAATTTAGGGGTCAAACTTAAAAAAAAAAATAGAAATAAAAAAAGTCACGACATTTTGGTAATAGCTTATAATACCATTGCCTGAACAATGTTTTTATTTATTGTGGTCAACTTTGTTCGATAAATTCAACCGTTTTATTGTAAAGTTGGCTTGAAATTTAGATGTACCACACCAAATCCTAAAGTAGTAGGGTCATTAAAGTTGTCTAGTTGCAAACTCGGACTATGATATTTAAGTAATTCATTGAAATTGTGTTTTTAAGATACTAGGACAAAAATCGAATTAAACAGTAGAGGGTGCCGTAAGAAATTCAAAAAATGACTACCATTTTGGAAAATTGAGGAAATATTCTAAAATTGTAAATATTTATTTTTACAGCTAGAAAGTAGAGAAGGGCCCCTTTTAAACTTTGCAGTAACAAATAGCTTCTCAGACCCCAATGGTGTCTCGGCCTCATACAAGCATTATGGTACCCGACTCCAAAGCTCAAGTTCAGTAGTTCGAATTGGTAAAGATCATGTTTGTCTGGTTGGAAGCAACTATTTCAGGCGTTGTTAGCCTCTGTCGGTGCTTTTTGCCTCAAAACAAATTTCTCCAGTTTAAAAGAATTACCCGGTGTAAATGTGTATGAACATACCAGGTGTCTTAAAAGTCCCACCCTTCCCCTTTAACTTTTGTGTTTGTTAAAACAAACAAATATCCTTTGGGGAACGATACTAACTTAGCCCAAAGTATCTTTTGAAACAATCGGAAATTTTTAGAGTCCCTTAAAAATGGGGAATTTTGGGGGCAACTCAAAATTTTAAAACGGGAAGTATGGTCAAGTGATACCTCATTTTAAAGGTGTATTTAAGACTTGGAAAATGAGATAAAGAAAATAAAAATCGGATCACACAAAACAAATTGGCGTCCCTAAACGTGTTTAAATAAATCGACATAAAGTTGCTAATATCTCGAAAGAGAAGAGTTTTACGAAACAATTTCAAGAGACAAAAAATGTTTATTTCAAAGTGCTTGACCTAAAATATTGCTTCCAAATCGATTTCGTAAATTTTAAGTCGACTCCTACATCTTGGAAATAAAAAAAAAAAAAAAAAAAAAAATACGAAATCGATTTGAAAGCAGTTGTTCAGATCAAGCACTTTGAAATAAACATTTTTTGTCTCTTGATTTTTTTTTAACTCTTCCTTTTCGGGATATTAGCAACTTTATGTCGATTTATTTCAACACGTTTAGGGCCGCCATTTTGTTTTGGGTGATCCGATTTTTATTTTCTTTATGTCATTTTCCTAGTCTTAAATAGACCTTTCAAATGAGGTATCACTTGACCATACTTCCCATTTAAAAATTTTGAGATGGCCCCAAAATTCCCCATTTTTAGGGGCACTCAAAATTTCCGATTGCTTCAAAAGATACTTTGGGCTAAGTTAGTATCGTTCCCCAAAGGATATTCGTTTGTTTTAACAAACACAAAAGTTAAAGGGGGAGGGTGGGACTTTTAAGACACCTTTTATGTTTTTTCTATTATACAAACAAATTCCATTACGCAAATACTCTTGCCAAACTGGGCAATCTGGGCATGCATTAAGATCCAGGTCACCAATACCTCCTACACTCTACCAAAATCCAAGTGCCTCTGTCTTAATCAAAACTCTGGCCCTACTGCGCATGCGACAGGTTCCAAGTCACCTTCCCACACCACCCTACCCCGATCCTAGTGCCTCTGTCTTAATCAAAACTCTGGCCCTACTGCGCATGCGACAGGTTCCAAGTCACCTTCCCACACCACCCTACCCCGATCCTAGTGCCTCTGTCTTAATCAAAACTCTGGCCCTACTGCGCATGCGACAGGTTACAAGTCACCTTCCCACACCACCCTACCCCGATCCAAGTGCCTCTGTCCTAATCAAAACTCTGGCCCTACTGCGTATGCGACAGGTTCCAAGTCACCTTCCCACACCACTGTACCCCGATCCTAGTGCCTCTGTCCTAATTAATCGTAATTTCCGTGGAAATAACAGAATATACAATAAACGATCTGAATTTGCTTTGCAAAAGACCCCTAGCACTGATCGAAAAGTATGGAAATCACTCAATTTAAAAAAAAGTTCACTTAATTTTTGTATAAGTACCTTATTGGTTGTCATCGCTGGCATCTACTCATTGCTCATACTAAAACAGCTGCAACTAAAATAAAAAAATACAACGATTTCAAATCTTAAAATAATTCGATCACGCAAGTAAACTGATGACGTGAGTTAGCGAATTTCAAAAATTTAGTTTATTTTGTTTTAGATTTCAACCAACTATTTGCTAAGTTGGTCTACTGAAGAAAGGCATTGAATAGTTGTCAGCGCGTATGAAATATAGTAGTAGAATTTTTTTGCGCTTCAGCCTCCAGCCCCGGCTCACGCGATGCTACGTTCCGCTCGCAGCGGATAAACTCGACCTTGCTAGTTTTCACCTCGACATTGCGGCCTCGGATTATGGGTTGCTTCGCATCGCTCCTCGTGCATTTTTAACCGGGCACGTTTATGGTACTTTACTTTTCGACAGTTTTTGCTTAAACCAGACGTTCTATACAAATGACTTCTGGTCAGAAACGTGCTTCCTGTTGTTGGGTTTTCTGGCTAGCGAACTCGTCCGATCGACTTAGAAGACCAACGTGTGTAAATTCAGCCGTTAGAGTGCGAACACATATACAGAGTGTATCAGAACGGGTGGCCGGCTTGTATAGTATTGAAACGAGTATACTTAGACATTTAGTTTAAACTGATAACCCCCTATTTCGACCCCAAGGAATTCAGGAAAAATATTTTCAACCCTCTAAAATTCCCCAAAAGGGTATTTTTGGTGGTGGTGGTTGGTTTTTGGGAAATTTTCAAATGTAAAGTTAGATCGTGTTGTACCTCATTTTAAAGGTATCAGTACACTGACCATAAAAAAAAATGTTTTCATTTATCTTGCACCGTCAATACAGGGTGGCCCAAAACATCATAAAAACTTAAGTTTACATATCTTTTTACATCTAACATAAAAAATATTTTTAACAGCTACAATTTTTAAAGTACATTGACAAAGATGTGACCTTTCAAACAATACCTAATTTTAGTAGGTTTTCTCACATTTTTAGCAGGTTTTAAAATTTACAATTTTTAGAAGTTTAAAAAGTCAATATCTTTAAATTTTCAAATTGCAATGTGGGTCATCTTACATATCAAATTGAAGCCCTTACAATTATCAACATTTTTAATATTTGAATTTTTTTCATTTCTCTATTGGCTAAAAATTTACAGAAAAATATTGTTTTGTGTTGATTTGTGTATGGAACAAAATGGACGACAATTTGAACACCTGTAAGCTGTTCCAGGGAATTAACCGTTGAGCAGTTATTTTTTAAGCCTACTTATAACGTACACAAAAACTCAGTAATTTTAAGAAAAACAATATTTTTCTGTAAATTTTAAGCCAATAGAGAAATGAAAAAAAATCAAATATGCAAAATGTTGATAATTGTAAGGGCTTCAATTTGATAAGTAAGATGACCCACATTGCAATTTTAATATTTTGAGATATTGACTTTTTAAACTTCTAAATGTTTTAAATTTTGAAACCTGCTAAAAATGTGAGAAAACCTACCAAAATTAGGTATTGTTTGAAAGGTCACATCTTTGTCAATGTACTTTAAAAATTGTAGCTGTTAAAAAAATGTTTATGTCAGATGTAAAAAGATATGTTAACTTAAGTTTTTATGATGTTCCGGGCCACCCTGTATTGGCAGTGCAAGATAAATGAAAAAAAAAATGTTTTAATTATCAGTGTACCGAGACCTTTAAAATGAAGTACAACACGAACTACCTTTACATTTGAAAATTCCCCCCCCCCAAAAAAAACCTTTTTGTGGCATTTTAGAGGGTTGAAAACATTTTCCCTGAATTCCTTGGGGTTGAAATAGGGGGTTATCAGTTTAAACTAAATGTCTAAGTATTCTCGTTTCAATGCTATACAAGCCGGCCACCCACTCTGATACACCCTGTATATGATCAGTGCTTATTTACTACTCCCGACCTTAGGTCTCACCATAAGAGTCGCTGTAGCTCATGTTGCCTATGGATATTCGCTAATAAGGGAAATAAGATGGATATTATTTTAAGAGTAGGGCCGAATTGTCTATTTAAATTATATACCGTGGGTTCAAGGAGGAAATTGTGTAATATGCTAGTAAAAGATCGTATTTGTCATTTTATAGTAGAATAACCTGCACTAGCAGAAATTACAAAGTCCTGTTTCCAGCTAAACGTGTTGTCCGAGCCAGAGTTTAAGAAATATTTGATTGATAGGTTTTGGTCAATTCGTTGTAAATATGTTAAAAAAGCATAGCGATACAGATGGGGTCTTATAGAAGAGTATAATGTTAAGGATAATAGTTAATTTATGTGTAATGATAGGTTTGTTCAACCCGCTATCCTATACCAACACAGTAAACACAACAATATTGTATGTTTGTATGCTGTCATTATCTTTAACTTAGCTATTATCCTCCATCCGATTGTTTTGAAAGTTACGGTTCGATATGTCGAAAATAACAGGTAGCCATACATTTAGGATTCGATTGTCGATACACGATTATTTTTCACTGACAGTTTTTAATGTAAATTTTAGTCGTGACCGTCTGCTTTTAGAGGAATCCACCAAACGAATATTAATAGAAAACATCTTAAGCTATTAAAGGAGAACTAGCTAAAGCACCTCGGTCGTTCACTCATTCGGACAGTTATACGTATCCGACATTCTGCAAACGAATGTGAAAAGTGTTTGTGGCTTGCAAGGACATCTGTCTGTACGCAGGGCGTAATGGGAATAAGAGACCTAATTTAAAGCAAGAAACTCAACGTGACCCCTGCCTTTTGTTCATAGTGTAAGAAAATACACAAACTTAACCAATCCGCCCGTAGACGATGGTTAAAACATCATGAAACGTTTTATCACAATTGGGTTAGCAGTTTTTAAGATTAAATCTTAATAAACAAACGACCTGTATACTTTTCCATTTAAAACGTAGTCTCCATTAATCGGACTAAAAAATTTAAAATAGATCTATTTGATTTTTGTATTTTTTTATTTCGTCACTTATTTGTAAAAATGAGAATACCATATTTAGAAATGCATAAAATGAAATAATAATAAATTTACATGTTATGTTATTTATATACAGTACGTTTATATTACATGTTTAATAGTAGTTTATATTTGCCCACGTTATGTGAGCTTTCAAAAATTATATATTTTCTGTTACAATTAAAATAAGATAATTGCTCAGATTTGATATATTTACTTAAAACAACGCGTATAAGATGCATCGGCGAGAGGTTCTCCAATTCTATTCAATATACAGAGTGGTCGGAACCAAGTGTTAAAAACTTCGGGAAATGGTTTTGTGGGTCAAAATAAAAATAAAATCAAGAATAATATTTTTTCAAAAATCGCTCCATTTTCCAAATATCCGCCATTTTGTTTCTTTTACTAATTAATTAATATCTAGAGAACGGTTTAACCGATTGAGTTCAAACTTAGAACGAAGTTTAACCTAACAATGATCTATCTTAAGAAAAATAAACGATTATATCCAATTATGCATTTTAAAATGGCGGCTGTTTGAAAATGTCAGACCTAAATTACTCAAAAACCGTGCATTTTAACAACAAATTTTAAGATACCGTTTTTGTAGCCCTTTTGATTCCCTATCGGATGGTGTAATTTTCAAAACAATCGGATGAAGGATAATAGTTAAGTTAAAGATAATGACAGCAAATGTAAATACAATATTGTAGGATTTACTGTGTTCGTATAGGATGACGGGTTGAATAAACCAATTTTATTACTCATAACTTAGCTTTATCCTTCATCCGATTATTTTGACTGTGAGACCATACGATAAGGAATCAAAAGGGCTACAAAAAAGGTGACTTGAATTTGTTTGTTAAAATGTACGGTTTTTGAGTAATTTAGGTTTGAAGTTTTCAAACAGCCGCCATTTTGAAACTCATGATTGGATTTGATCGTTTATTTTTCTTGAGATATACCATTGTTAGGTTAAACTTCGTGCCAAGTTTGAACTCAATCAGTCAAACTTTTCTTTAGGTATGAATTATTTTGTACAAAAAACAAAATGGTGGGTATCTGAAGAACGAAGCGTTTTCGGGCCTATGTTTATACGAACTTTTTTTCTTATTTTTAACTGTAGATTGAGCTTCCGAGAGATTGCCGCAAAGTTCTGAACCACCCTGTATATCCTACCAGATGGCTCACCAACCCCAGCGGGGAAGCAATTTGTAAACTGATTATTGTATACTATGATGTGTTCGCAGGAACGACGATGGATTTGGGCAGAGATGTTTTATTTTCGTATAAAAGAGAGACAATTTTAAAGTTATAATATATAACAAAAATGGTATACGGTAAAGCAGTATTTTAAACTGGTCAGATAGACCGATTAAAGAATAAAGTTAGCATAATTTTATTTTAACAGTGATAAGTGTTTGAATTATGGTATAGTAAGTGTTTGTGTTTGTACATTGTTGGTTGTGAAGAATAATTACCTGATTATAAATTTGTCAAGTTAGTTGTTATTATAATAAATAATATAAATGCTCTCAAGAAACGTGTTTTTTTTTCAGTTTGCCTATCCTAAAATTGTGTTGAGATTTTGATCCAAACCAGCGGTTTTATTTAGAACTTAATTGCTTTTGATTCGAAAAAGTTTTAATTTTATTAATGTTTATTTTTATATTACATATTATTATGTAATAATAATATTATGTATAATTGTGTGAATGGGTAGGAATAATGTTAACAGTGGGTGTGTATTAGTAATGATTTTATTTGTAAGAAATGCTAAACCAGCATACTGCCGTAGTTCATGTTGAAATATGTTGTTGTTGTAAGGTAAATTTTTTTAACAAAACATAGCATATTTGACTAGAGACAATTCCGCATAGATTTAAAATTGCTTTCTAAAGTTAGCCGTTACATTTGGGTTTACATTTAAATTATTAAAAGAAACTCCAAATACTTGTCATTACTATTTTTCTCTAAACGAATTAACAGAAGTATAAAGGAGGAGGATACGTCGGTTAGACATGATTTCTTTTAATTTTATTTGTTTCACCTCGGCAACAATATCTTTACTACAGAGTGAATTAGCCGCAGACAATAGAGCGTATGCGAGTATGAGGTATTTTTCACGTTTTTATAATGATACGACTGCAAGAAACGGGGTTGTGCAAAACATATTTTTCTAAATACATCAAAGGACAGCGTTAACTTTTTTTCCTACAGAATAAAAAGAAGTGTAATTTAAAAAGCCACCTCTATAGGTCGCGAAGGCGGGAGGGGGGAAAGCCTGTGAGCCCGAGTTGTCTACACAAGGGTTAAATATCCTTATTGTGAAGTGCGGGTTCCGGAGGGGGAATAATTGAAAGATCGGTGAAGCGTTACAAGAGAAAAAGGACTGAAATAGGACTTAAAATACAGTCGAAAATTACGACGGAAAATAATTACATCTAGAAGGGTAGAGACATTTTCCGCCTGATATCTTGGCATTATATTGTATTCGGGGACATGGGTTCGCCATAGTTTAATTATAAGCTAGATAGTCCTGGCCGAGTCCTGTTCTTGACATCTCTCCCACTCCTCGGCGAACAACGAAAGATCAACTTTACTGTAGTGTTAACAACTTCACCATGATAATTCATATTTTGTTTCTGTGTTTCTACGACGACTGTACGACTGGCATTGGCGTTCGTTGCGAGTGGAAAGGGTTTGCGCAGAGTTCAAGGGACCGTGTAAATCTTGCAGGAATTATTTAAGGTTTACCTTTTATATTATTTTCTAATTCGGTGGTGTATTTACGATCCCATAGCGGACCTACTGGAGGGAAGTTGAAAGATGAACTGCTTCAGTGGATATCAAGCAAAAGTCACCGGAGTCGCATAGTCACATTTGAACAGATAACACAATCACCAAGAGAGAAGTGTTGGAAGAATTTATCTAAACCACGTTTTCCTATCATTACCTTCATCCATAGACATTCCCAATATTAAAAACTAGCAGCTAGAAAGGTGACTATTTTTGTAATTTTTAGAGAATCAATACATTTTATACTGTATGATACTGTCTTGCATTTTATTGTTCATAAACTACAAACACGCTTTTGATAACTTTAGGAGACCAAAGATGAAAACCCTTTCGAAAAATTAAGTTCCTCGAAAGCTGGTTGATTTGATGAGAATAACCATGGAATATTCTTAATCTAACGTCATGATTTGAAAGAAGATTGGAGAAGTCTTTGGGAGGCGGTCTGGTGTGCCGTAAGGATATTCTTTGTCAGCGACGCTGTTCAATATAGGCGTGCATGCAGTCAAGCTTGTGACTATTCCTAATAGAACATGAAAGATTGGCGCGCGTGCTGACGATTTTGTGATTGTCGCCATAGGGGAAGTTGCACTAATAAAAGCAGATGAAATAATCAATAAAACTGATGCCAATTAAAGCAACAAAAAGTATTTTAAAATGTCTTTGTACGCAGATAGAAGATACTTAAATAGTTTTTATGTCCTTGGGTTCAATTTTGAAGGCATCTTGGGTCTGCCTTAAATATGAAAATAAAATTATTATGGAAACCGATAGTCGATCAATGGCTTGAAATAGAGCTTATTTAGGAAACCTAAACTTTTCAAATCCTAATTGTTGTCCAAAGTAAAAAAAAATAAACTAGGTACCGGTATCGCTTTTAAGGCCAGTAATTACTTATAATGCGGAAACCTGGAGTTTCGCAGAGTGATTGTCAGAAGTTGAGAGTGTTGGGAAGAATTTACGGCACGACACAGGTTAACGGCTATTGGAAGGTAAAAATTAATGCTGAAATAGAAAGTTTGTTGGAGAATAAATATATAATAAATTTAAAAACAGTAAGTTGGCTCAGATAGGCAGACCGTATAGCGCGTATGGAAGCTGATCGTGTGCAAATGAGAAGGTTGGATATGAACATACGTAGTAAGTGGAAAAAACTAAGACCTAGAAACAGATGAACGGGCGAGGTTGGGCAGGACATGGTGAAACTGGGAGAAGAGAGGCGAGGGAAAAGGAAGATCTAGAAACAGATAGACGTACGAGGTTGGGCAGGACATGACGAAACTGGGAGAAGAGAGGCGAGGGAAGAGGAAGACCTAGAAACAGATTAATGGACAAGGTTGGGCAGGGCATGGTAAAGCAGGGAGAAGAGAGGCGCTGGGTAAAGAGAAATGGAGAAAAATATTTCATGAGGAAAAGGGTGACACAGTCCTATATCACCGGGGTGTAATACATTCAGTAATTACTGGCAAATAGCAATTGTGATGGATAGGTGAAATAAAAGGAGGATCAACTACCAAACTAATGGTAAAGTAATGGTACTTTACTATAGATTCACAGTAAAATATATAAATCGACTGGTTTATTCGAAATTTTAAATGCAGTAAGGTATAAGTTCAATAAAAAGAGGGAGTGACTCCCCCAGTTCATCAACTTGTCAGCGGTATCTTTTGGATAAATTATTAATTTTTACGAAAACAACTTTGGTTTTAAATATTGCTTAAATATTTTCTAACCTCACAAGTAGGCGAAGAAATAAAACGAATGAGACAAAGTGGGCTATACGAAAACAAAAGCGTGTATTACCCAAATTAAATACCGTAGCTACAATATTTTTGATGAATATTTTATAGGTTAATTACCTTAATTTTCACTACATCAAACAATCCAAAGTAGTATACAACCGGTTTCGACTGTTATACCGTCATCTTTAGATCCATGACAAACATAAAGTTATTCATCCTTGCTCTGGCGTCGTCTTCTTTATTGGCACCTTTTATATGACATAAACACTTAATTAAAATTATTGAAAAGATAAATTAGGGAATAAAAACTTGAATTAAAAATAATTTTCACATTTTAACACATTCACATAATACAATCACACTAATCGTCTTCAATCGCATAATTAAGGTAACTAATCAAAAACCGACATTGGTGTCGCGCACAGAAGTAAAATGTAAGTACATGTCGGGCGGTCGCTGATAACGTAATCAAGGCTTAACAAGGCTGAATAACTTTATGTTTGTCATGGTTCTGAAGATGACGGTATAACAGTCGAAACGGGTAATGTATTCGAATACTACATTGGATTGTTTGATGTAGTGAAAATGAAGGTAATTAACCTATAATATATTCATCATAATATACAATCCAGGAGGCTACACACACAGTGTTGAATATTTTTGTTACGACTTAAAGGGGGAAGTTGTTAGCAATTTAAACCTGTATAAATATGATTATAAGTTATACCTACAATTCTTTAAGCAAATCATATGACATAGTAATAGTTTTTAAAATAGGTGGGTTCAGTCAAATTTAAAATAAATTTCTACCTATTCTTTAATACGGGTTTTATTTTCAAGAATTAAATTTCCGCAGTTCACTAACAAACTATAAAGTAGGTATCTAATTATAATAAACATCAGTAATGTTCTTTTATTTTAAGTTTGAAATACGAGGATGATCAACGACAGGGATTCGCGGAAAGGTTTAATATTGAGTAAACTCGGGAAGGAGATGCTTTTTATATTAGTAAGGGGAGGGTAGCTTCTGGAAAAGGCATATCGTACATCATATTAAAACGGATAACAAATCAAGAATACAATAAAAAAAGGGAATAACGAAAAATAATTAAACACTTTTATAATAAAGCGATACAATATTGTAAACGCAAAACAAAGAATGTAATTTCACTGGGAACGTAGAAAATGAGAACAAAAAATATGTGATAATTAGTTGTTTTTTGCGTATATTCTTTTTATCGTAAAAAGAGTCAAGTAGAAAATATTGTGAGATGAATGAAAAAACGTGGAGTTTGCTCGAGGGCTGACAAACGGTCTAATAACGACAATTCATTAAATTTTGATATAGGGTCATAATATTCCTCTCTTTGGTCATGTGAGAAATGAGGATTCACAAACGGCGAAATTTAAATTACACGGAAAAAGGCAAAAGTAGAGAGGAAAGGCGAGGCGGGGCGGGGTGATATCTAAGCCGGAGGGCGGGGAAACGGGGCCGTCCATTTACTAATGTAAGACACAGTAGGAAATTCTTTTTTTATTTTTCAAGTCTAGGTAGATACATTTTTTAAAAGAACAGATAAGCTATACGCTCATTTTTTTGTGCTCCGCTGCTAACCACGACGGCACCGCGTCGCCTCTAATACATTGCTCCCTGGGGCAATTTTAATTTCACAGAAATCACTCATACACTTGATACACGGCTAATATGAAGAAGATATTAGTACGAGGGGAAAGAGAGAATTGCGACAGATTTGCTTCTCGGGAGGGAGGGTGAGAGGGAGAAATAAAGCCCAGAGTGATTGGAAGACTAGGAAATATTAAACTGCATGGCTCATCTCTCATTAACTTTTTTCTTCATAACTATTTACACGAATTTGTTCTTGGCATTGTTTCATTTATACAACTTGGACAACAATGTTGAATATATTTATTATCAATGTAATGCAAACATTTTCAATTAATATGCAGTGTATAATCTTGAATAATTAATCGATTACTTACATAATTATGTTCCTTCAGTTGCCTATTTCATTTCATCTTCGTCCTCCAGTTATTTTGGTCCCCACTCCTCCTGTTACCCAGTTCTCCGTTCATCGGCTCCTAACGCTTCTATACCATCCCGTTCTTTCAGGCCGGTACTCCCCATTCCTTAGTCAGCTTATCCGGTTTTTTGATTATCCCCTCCTTTCTCAGCTAATCTATTTTCCAATAGATTTTTGTTGGTTCTTTCTACACCACTTCTCAGGAAATCCAGCTCTAATCTTCTTCACTAGCCATTTGATTCGGTCCTTTGAGAGCTAATGTAGTAGAAGATCCTTTCCTCCAGTCATCCGGTTCTCTTCGCTTCGACTTCACGATTTCTTCACATTCTAGTTTACACTGCGCCACCTTCTTCCTCAACGTTGTCCCACCCACTCTCCAAATTATCTGGACCTTTCTAGCTTCACTGTAACTTTATTTCTCAGCATCTCCAGTCTTCACTGCCTATCTTTTCTGGCAATCATTACCTCTCTTCACTCACTCCAAAGCTTCTGCGGCTATTTTCTCCATAGCTCGTCAGGTCCTTCTTCTTATTCTTATATGGGTGGTATAAGCCTATTGTACGTCAGCCTCAAGGGCTTATTACGCTCACACATAAAATATGATAAACCCCTAGTGTCCTCTATCAAGGTCCAAAAGCTCTGTGAACCTTAGGATCATTTTATCAAGATTATCCTGGAGGAATATTCTGCCCTTTCTTTAACTTTCCAAAGTTTTCGTAACTCGCCTGAACGAGTATCTCATGCTCTTGGATCAAGTGTTCAGCTGTTTTCTCCTGCAGGCCACATTTCCTGCATGTGGAGTCTCCGATGAAAATGCCCATTCTTTCCAATTGTTTCCTAACTTGGTCATATCCTGTGATTCATTCTACCACCATCTTTATATTGCACCTGCTCGGCATAAGCATGCCAGATGAACTCAACTAGATGGGCCAAGAAGTAAAAGTTTATTCATCCTCATGGTCGTCCGGTTCACTGATAACCACACGATTCCTCCAAAGTGTTTCTGATAACGTCTCTAGTTCAAAAATAAAACGTTGTCTATTTGAAGAGTTGTTTTTAGATTTTTGGTACGTGGTAGGAAGTTATATTTTATAACGGTATAGATTTACACAATTACTAAACAAAGTTGTAAATATAAAACTTATTGTTTTGTATCCAAGTCACTATTCGACTAAAATAATAATGTTGTCCGTCTATATGACTTTATCAATTTAGTATTAAGCTTCTTGTAATTTTTTTACACATTTCAAAAATTCATTTCATCATCAGGAACTCGCTCTAAATTGATGTCGTTTGTCCATTAAAATAATACAGAGTCAACATAACACAAAACACACGCGCTCAATAGCATAATATTTTTAATATAATAATTCGGCATGTGCACACCGTCGAATACATATGCAAACTAATACATATTGACGTCATATTCTTCTAGCGCGTCCATTTGCTTGCTCTGCTTGCATATGTGAATTGGTTTCAAAGTTGGAATACGAGTGGTTCTGTTCAATAATGTGGCGAGAGTAATTATATTTACTAGTCGTTACAATATTACTTGGTAGATGTTCCTTATACAGTTTTTTTTTTATTGCCTCAAGGTTTACCCTATTTTATTATTCAACAAAACCATTGGTACTCCAATTTTGAGTCCAATTTCCAGCCAACTCGAATATTAAAACATTATATAACTGTGCACGTACGTTTTGTGTTATGTAGACTCTGTATTATTTTAAAACGGACTAAGGACCTCAATTTAGAGCTAGTTTCTGATAATGGAAAGAATTTTCGAAACGCGCGAAATATGTGCAAGTAAGTTAATACACAAATTAATAGTCACATAGACGGACAATATTAATCTTCTATTGTTAATATAATTCTTGCTTTTCTTTTATTTACCAAGCTTTCACGTTATTTAGTTTTAATAAACTAATGTTTTATTGAATAGTGTAAACAAGGGATCAGTTTATTTGTTCCTAGTGTTTAAGAGAACGCTACCTAGTAAATTTATAAATTTAAGTCGGATTCAAAACTTTTGGAACGGTACGGAACCAAAGGCGTGCCAGTATACCATCCACTTCGGCCTGACGATGCTTATCGCATCTACAATGTTCGATCCTAATCGGATGATTAGTTTTAGTTAAATAATTTTAATGAAACAACATTTATAATGTAAATTGTATTACAAGTGTACGTTTGGTTTGACGCAGCTGTTCTGGAATAGCTTGAAAACTATAATTAATCTTTTTGAAGATTGATACAATTTTTCTTCAAATATAATTCACGGGTTAAGTTAAACAAACAGTTAACAGTGAACTTTATTTTAAAATTGAAATACAACGTTGTCCTGTATTTAATATTTAAATTATATATTCAAGGCTCTTGCAAGAATTAAAAACTTTTAACATTAAAACGTTTCGAATTAAAAATCATGTAATGAGCTTACACGTGAAGAGAATGAAACAAAAAGGGGGAATGATCTCTCTCTTCTTCTTGTCCTGTTGTTTTCTCGACTGCCTCGTACCCCCCCCCCCTCTCTTTCTTCATCCCATCCAATATCAACAGCCCTCGTTTTGAAGCTTCGGAAAAATCTTCAACGCCTAGAGCATTCCAATATACGACTGCAGATATGAGCCGACACCTCTTAGCCTAATTGAAAAGTTTAAATTTTGAAAGAGACGTTCAAGAGAAAGGATCAAAGGCGAACGGATATTTGTGGAACATCATGCTGATTGGATTTCAAACTGCGTCTCGGTGGAAACTTATTTTGTTTTAATTAACATAATTACAAGGGAAGCGAAACGAAGAAATGAAAAAGTGGAAAAGTACGACGAGTCAGCTGGATCGGATATTATTCATTTTTTTTACATAAGACTCGAGAGTCTTGTTTTGGAAATAAATTAATTACATTTTGTGATTTCCATTGAAACGGAAACTCTGTAATGTAATTTGATTACACAATCAGTAAACTGTTTTTAAATAAGAAATAATTATTAATCTTTTAGAGTTGCTTTTTCTGAATGGGATACTGTATATTGTTTGCCGCTTTTTTAACTAATGATTTCATCTCTTTGTGTTTGTTTTTAAACATGCGATAGGGACTGGTTTTATTTCAAAACATTAACTCATAGGAGAGAGCGTACGTTCGTTAGTGTGAAAACAAAATAGTACAGCGCAAGGTCGCGTAAAATACTGTCATTTTAAAGACATACGTTACGCTATGAGCAGCTGCTACATTAATACCACGCTTCAGACATATAACAGCTGATTTCGCTCATCATCTGTAATACTTTAACAAAAAATAGCCTAGATTATACTTTGTGGTTCGTTTTACAACTTCAGTAAAAACAAACTTCTTAGTACGTACCTATTGATGTTAGTTGATTTTGTACATGAGTTCTCAATGTAAGCTATAATCTGCTTTATGGCTGGCTTTGAGGTAAGAAATCGTTGAAAATGTATGAATTTTTACAATACTCTTTGTTTATTTAATTCTTGACAGCCTAAATAACATCTTGGGCCTATACACATAAAACTATATTTTAAAGTATCATTATCTTGGGCAGTGATTATTTCTAAAACAAAAGGGAGAACAACATATAGAAAGTGTGATCTATAGTCGCCCCTGCTACGTTACAGTATCAAATAAATTACGAATCGTTTACCTAAGCAGTGATTATTTCTAAAACTATGCATTGTTACGAGTTTATTGAGCTTGTATGTTCTGAAGGATTGAGGTATGCTTATATACTAACAGGTATGCTTAGATATTGAGGTTCAGCGGTAGAGCGGTCGAGCGGTCGGTTTCTTCTTGGACTTAGTTTCAAAGCTAACGTGCTTCATCGATCCACCGTGAAATGTACCTGTACCATAGACTACTGGTGCTAACTTCTTGCCATCGGAATCCGGCTATCCAACTTGGTTGCGAATTTTACTTCTAACGTTAGTTTTGGAATAAAGCTAAAGAAATTTATGTAAAGAATAGTCTCAGCCATGGCCGCCGTAAGGGGGGAAATCCGTAGGAGCCCGGGCATCGCAAGAGTCCGTGTCGGACTCTTAATAATAATAAAATAAAATTGAAGGAAAACATATAGTTAATTCTTTAAATAATCTTGATTAAATATATTTAAGAAAAGTA
>JAGFPH010018582.1:184-16189 GCA_018207615.1 Philaenus spumarius
AAAACCCTTTTTTAGTGAACACTTACGGCCTTAGAGGAAGCTACATAACAAATTTCATACCAATCTGTTCGGTAATTTTGGAGAAATCGTGATTTAGTAATTTTTACCCCCCCAAACCCTTCTAAAATTTCCAATTTTTTAAAACCATTTTTTAGTGAACACTTACGGCCCTAGAGGAAGCTACATAACAAATTTCATTCCAATCTGTTTGGTAATTTTGGAGAAATCGTGATTTAGTCATTTTCACCCCCCAAACCCCCCTAAAATTTCCAAATTTTTAAAACCCTTTTTTAGTGAACACTTATGGCCCTAGAGGAAGCTACTTACCAAATTTCATTCCAATCTGTTCTGTAATTTTTGAGAAATCGTGATTTAGTAATTTTTACAACCCAAACCCCTTAAAATTTCCAATTTTTTAAAAACCTCTTTTAGTGAACACTTATGGCCCTAGAGGAAGCTACATACCAAATTTCATTCCAATCTGTTCGGTAATTTTGGAGAAATCGTGATTTAGTCATTTTCACCCCCCAAACCCCCCTAAAATTTCCAAATTTTTAAAACCCTTTTTTAGTGAACACTTATGGCCCTAGAGGAAGCTACATAACAAATTTCATTCCAATCTGTTCGGTAATTTTGGAGAAATCGTGATTTAGTAGTTTTTACCCCACAAACCCCCTAAAATTTCCAATTTTTTAAAACCTTTTTTTAGTGAACACTTACGGCCCTAGAGGAGGCTACATACCAAATTTCATTCCAAACCGTTCGGTAGTTTTTGAGAAATCGTGATGAGTGAGTCAGTGGTATTTCGCTTTTATATATATATATATATATTATAGATATCTTACAAAAAACTAACGAGCCAAATATTAGTTTTGTAAGTAGTTATAATAAGTAGTCACTTGTTTTTAACGCTCTTATTCCGCCTTCTAATTGTAGTTGCTCTTCGTTATGAGTTTTTCTAACAAGATTACTTCACCTGCTCGACCTCTTCTGATAATAGTTGCAGATTCTCTGCAAAATACACCAGTTACAGTCTGAAAACTAACTTGGAGCTTTTACCCCGTGGAAACATTTAGCTCATTCAAGGTCAAGAAAGCGAATGTTAGGTGACTGATTCCGGTTAAACGGATTCCCCGCCGAACTGGTGATCTCTCCGTTAAAGTGAAAAAAGTGAAATGGTCGTAATCGTCTCCTTACCTAAAACTGATGTTTATTAGTCGAGAATCGGAGTGGAAAGTTAAACAGGCTCAGCTTCACTCTGCTTTCACATCCAGTTAAGGTGTGTTCTGCGTCTCGGAGTCTGCGCAAACTGTTATCACAAGTTAAATTAAACATAACATAAATAGGTACATAATACATTTGACAATTTTATTTAAACTTACTTAAAAAGAACACGTTGTTCCATAATTTGAAGTCATTTTATTATTTTTAACATTTGTTTGCTTTTTTAAACCGTATCTGGGAGTTCCTTGTCCATATTGGATATAGCTTCAACTAATGTAGAGTATAACCTCATTGTATAATACTTTTAAATAATCTACTTGTGTGTTTCAAAACCAAAACAAACAATAAAATAAAATAAATGTCTTATCTTTAAAAATTGTTTTACAAATTATAAGTATCATTTAAATGTAATTATAACAAATCAGTTTAGTATACAGTAAAAAGTGAAGAAACCAAAATTGCTGCTCAAAATCTGGATAAATAGGATTAAATAATATTTAAGAAAATTGTTAATAATAATAATAATAAAATTATATATGTATATATAATATAATTATATAATAATGTAATAATATTACAAAAAGAAATGGTGTACGAAATCATTATTATTTTTTCCAAGAAAAATACAAATATTTGTTGTAAATAGTCAGTAATTAAATAAGTCTCAAATACCTAAATACCCATTGTTAGGCCCACGGTATATAGAATACTAACGGTAGGGTTCAAGCGTGGATGCGCAGTAACTCGTGACGTCATCGGTGCCCAGTTTCTCATAAGCTCCATAAGCTTCTCATGGAGCCTTATGTAACAAACGGTACCAGGAACTGGCACATACTTTCTCACAAACATATTTAAATTATTAAACAGATTCACGGTGACTTGTAGGGTGGGGTAGGAGAGGTGATTTTGTATTAAAGTTGTCCCATAAAAATCCATAAAATAACGGAAAAACCAACTTTTCTCAAAAACGGCTAGAACGATTTTGATTAAAATTTTACAGTTTATAGTACTTTAGATCCCTAATATTTTAATTTTAATAGATTTTCCGTTATTTTAAGGGTTTTTTTTGGGAAAATTACCCTTAAAAATAAAAAAGTCACAAAAATTAAAAAAATGTCTGGAGATACCGTGGATTAGTACCTCCATACCAAATTTTATCAAAATCGGACGACTGGTTTAGGCTCTAGGTCTGATAACATCCACACAGACACACATACAGACACACACACACACAGACATCACTCCGAAAACCACTTTTTTTAAGTTCAGGGGGGCCCAAAACGGATATTTCCACCAAAAACTCAAACCCGAAAATTTTGACGAATACAATACTTTCTCCATATACTATGGTATAGAGGGAGAAAGTAAAAATTGAATAACTTAAAAAATATTTAACCGATTTTAATAAAATTTGAAGAACATATCTATAGTAATAATATAAAATAAACGGTACCAGGAACTGGCACATACTTTCTCACAAACATATTTAAATTATTAAACAGATTCACGGTGACTTGTAGGGTGGAAAAACATAAAGTTCTTAATGAATATCAGGCCGGCTTTAGAAGAGGTTACTCAACCGTGGATAATATATTTAATCTTATAAGTATGAATAATTTACGATTAGCTAAAAAGAAAGGTAAACTTTATTGTTTTTTTGTAGACTTCTCGGCAGCGTTTGACACGGTAGATAGGCATGCATTGTTTTATAAACTATCATGTTTAGGAGTCTCAACAAAGATATTAAGAGTGCTTCAAAATTTATACAAAGAAACTGTGGCTGGGGTATGGTGCGGAACTGGTGTGTCAGATTGTTTTGAAACGAAAATGGGAGTAAGGCAGGGATGTTTACTGAGTCCATTATTATTTTCACTTTTCTTGAATGACCTACATGAGGCATTGGAGGGAGGATGTTGTGTTGATGGGGTTTGTATTCGGGTGCTGCTTTATGCGGACGATATAGCTATTATGTCCTCATCGCCAGAAGGTCTTCAGGCTATGGTAGATAAATTAAATATGTATTGCAACACATGGAATTTAAGAGTAAACTTAATAAAATCAAAAGTGATGGTTTTTAGAAACGGTGGGAAATTGGCAGCTAATGAAAGGTGGACTTTTAATGAAAAACAGATTGAAATAGTAAACAGTTATAGATATTTAGGGCTTGACTTAACTCCGAATTTGTCTTACGAGAACCATCATAAGTCTAAGTTAGCAATGGCCAAAGCTAGTATAAACTGTGTCTGGTCTAAATTTATTGGGTGTAAACACGTTCCACTAACTGTAAAACTATCAAGTTTCCAAGCAGTTCAAAGAGCAACAGTAGTTATGCAGCTCAAGTTTGGGGTTATACGGAATTTAATAGTGTTGAAAAAGCATTTAGGTTTTTCATAAAAAAGTTACTAGGGCTACCTCTAAACACACCAAATTATGCAATTTATCTGGAGACGAGGATAGATAAGCTGTATTTGTATACTTTGAAGCTTCATTTTAAGTATTTGTTTGGAGTGTTGGCTATGCCGGAAGACAGGTTGCCAAAAATTTTGGCAAAAAAATAGTTAATTCTAAAATTTCATGGTATAAAGAATGGAAGATTTTAGGGGCCAAATATGAAGTGGGGATAGAGAAGAATTTAGAAGTGTGGGACAAAATTAACTGTAGTTCTAAAAATACTCAATTAAAATATTTACTGAAAAAAATCAGTTTGGAACAGAGGGAACAGCTTCTACTAGCAGCAAAAAATGGGAAATTTCATAAAATTTACTCCAGTTTAGATTTTAACCTAGGGCAACAACACTATTTTAACTGTAGTAAAAATGAATATAAGTTGCAGGAAATAAAATGGGCATTTAAGTGTAGAGCCGAGTTAATTCATTTAAATTTTAAATCGTGGGTTGAAGGGAAAAATTATCTTTGTTCTTTATGTAATATGGGAGTAAACGAAGACGTTTACCATTTTGTGGCAGAATGCCCGATATTGGTGCAACATAGAAAATCGTATCTGGGTAAAGAAAGATTATCGATGTCAGAGTTCAAGGACTTTATGAATGGTAAGGATTTGTTAGTATTATGTAAATATCTTGAACAAGCATGGCATTATAGATGGGCATTGATAAAAGAATTTAACTTTTGATAATACTTTTAGGTTGCGATCGCTGAGCTTTATTGTTATTGGGAATTTAATATCTGTACTCATTTCTAATCAAACTTGTATTTATGTGTGTATTGATGTCAACCTAGCAGACGGCTGAAGCCATGCTAAACTATATGTTAGAAAAGAAACGTTATAATTCTGTAAAATAAATCAATAAAGCATATGTTATTATTATTATTATTGTAGGGTGGGGTAGGAGAGGTGATTTTGTATTAAAGTTGTTTTCCCATAAAAATCCATAAAATAACGGGAAAAAACAACTTTTCTCAAAAACGGTTCGAACGATTTGGATTAAAATTTTACAGTTTATAGTACTTTAGGTCCCTAATAAACTATACAATTTTAATCAAAATCGTTAAAGCCGTTTTTGAGAAAGTTGATTTTTCCGTTATTTTAAGGGTTTTTATGGGAAAATTACCCTTAAAAATAAAATTTCACAAAAATGAAAAAAACACCTGGAGATACCGTGGATTAGTACCTCTATACCAAATTTCATCAAAATCGGACGACTGGTTTAGGCTCTAGGTCTGATAACATCCACACAGACACACAGACACACAGATACACATACAGACACACACACAGACATCACTCCGAAAACTACTTTTTTAGGTTCAGGGGGGCCCAAAACGGATATTTCCACCAAAAACTCAAACTCGAAAATTTTGACGAATACAATACTTTCTCCATATACTATGGTATAGGGGGAGAAAGTAAAAATCAGATTGTTGCAATAAATATTAATACCTTTACTGATTAGGCCTATATAAAAATTACTACTGTATTTCAAATTTGACAAATGGTGAACAACATTTTTTTTTTATTTTGCATTATTTGACATTTATTTTAGCTACGTATTGGGTTATGGATATAATAAGTTATAGAGAATTTTATTGTGAATCCAAATCTTTTTTAATATTTAAAATCGAATATATATATATATCAAAAGATATGTACATTTTAAAAATGTATTATAAAATTTTGTTTACAAGGTATATACGTTTTCGATTCTACTAAAAACGACTGCAATGTTAATACGACTACAATCAATAATAAACAGCTGATTTTCATTTCTCTTAGCAGTGGGCACCGATGACGTCAGGAATAGATACTCGTGAACCCTACCATTAGTATTCTATATACTGTGGTTAGGCCCTCTGTAAAGGTTTAAAACCTATATATTTAATTTTAATGAATGGTAGGTCATAATTTTTTGCATAGTTTTTGTTACTGTAACAAAGTAATGTTTAAACGTGTTTTGTTAATTTTTACGTTATACATAAAGTGGTTTAAAATATCTAACAATTAATTGTAGATTTTTGTTCTAATATAGGTTTTATTTAAGTAAGTAATTCAGTGCTACCAATAGAAACATAACTAGTTTGGTAAACAGTATAGTATGTTTTTAATGCAATATTTTCTGCATTATAATTTAGCAATCTAATTTTGATGTAGTCACCTTCCTGTTGTTCTATCAGACCAAGGAAGAGTAGTATTTTGATAAAAACGATCGTTTAATCTATGCATTAAGATAAATAGTATATTCGGAAAATCAGTGTCACAGAGCTATCCTTGCATACTCTGTTCGGCACACAAGGCGTCATTTTACGTTAATGTAATGGCTTTAACTTTAATAACAGTAATGCCAACTTGTGAAATGTTCACGACTCACTCAGCGACACAGGCTGTAGTTAACCTCAATTTTATACTTCGTATGGTTTAGTGGAAACGCTGTCTACATACCTGTTATTTGCTACTTTCCAAATGTTTGCTAGTCGAAGAAAAACATTGTCCCAACTTACCAATCTTACCATTTACAATCTAAATGTTTTGTTGGTGCACTAGCACTAGACAATCACTGGCAAGCGTGTTTTCAAACTGAACAAAGACCGATAGACCAGTGCTGATGCATTGAAAAAAAAAAAAATTTACAGCATGAGACCTACTGGAAGAGGAGCAAAATATTGTCCGAATGACGGGAAAAATAAATTGAAGTCGACAAAATGGAGAAGGGGTGAATTTTTAGGGGTTGAAAGTGGTATTTCACGGTTTTTCGCAATTTGCAACGAAAGTTGACCTCCTATTGAAAAATGTTAAATATCAAAGTTGTTGATAATAAAAAGATCTACAACTTTTGTATGTAACAGTTTTCCACACAACCTCAAATTTTCCGGCAAAATCGAAAAAACCAATTTTTCAGTTTTTAATTTTTTTCTCTTGCAAAAATTTATTTTTTTCACGAAATTTGGTGAAAATATAACTTATTATATTTCAAGTAAGCCATAATTGTTTTGTAGCAAAATACAGACTTTTCTTCTTTTTTTCCCCACAAATTCCGAAAAAGTGACCTTATTTTCAACAGAAAAGTTTCACCGATAAAGTTAGTCTTTTCAAGCTCACCAGCCGGCATTTTCCCCGTTAAAGCATCTACTTTTAGATTATGTAATAAAAGAGTAGCACTACTATGGAAACATTTTCGAGAAAACACCATAAAATGAAAAAACAGATTTTCAAAAATCTATTTTCTTACATTTTTGTTCTAAACTCATATTTATTTATTAAAACTATTGAAATTAACAGTTGAAACCTTTCGAAAATATTAATTTCATGTTACCTTAATAGGTAGGGCTACAAAGAATAAACAAGGACATAAATAAGGAATTGATTAGACTTTATTTGTTTGTAATTTAAAGAAGTTTTTTAAGTACATTCACATCCCGTGTATTAAGTACAAAACCGTTTATTACAAAAACGTATTATTATTATTATATATAGTATTTACATTAAAATTTGATTTGATGTACTTTTAAATTACAAAAAGGCGTAATTTAATCTATTATGTAAATAACAAGGCGTAATTTTTAAACGTTAGTTATTTCTAAAACACATTAAAGTTTTGTTTTTTATATGTTCTCGTAAATTTTCAATGTAAAACATTTAAATAAAACCCATACAAACATAATTTTAAAGGATTTTAATATATCTTGCAACATTTAATAATATAAAATTTAAAAAAAATTTAAATCGTGACAGAACGATATGTTTCAAATATACATAAACTGAAAAAGAAACAATGCCTTCTGCAGTGTATTGTCTTGCCAATTTTAAGATAATACAACGTTCGGGAAAATAAACTGAGGAAGTTAATTATTAATGCAATCAAAAAATAATTTTCAAAACACAATCAAGTCGCTAGCTTTAGCCTCTTCGATGGCTGCTCATCGGATGCTTCATTACCTGTTGAATCTTCAAGTTCTTCATCGACTTCGTCGTCTTCACTTTCATTATTTTGCCTAGTATTTGTTGGTTCTTCATGTGTGATGTCTTCTGAATCACTTACATCTTCATAAATTATTTTGTCAATATTATGACAAGTTTCAGAACCATGACACTTTGTACATAAATTTGTGCATCTCAAGCCATGTTTGCGACAGCCACATCTTTTAGTGTTACACCCTGTTTCACAAATTGCAGCAAATACTTTTAAGTAATAATTCAGGTATCAAATCTTTATCAGCCATTTTTGGCATGACTCCATTTTCATGCTTCTGCCAGCCCAAATCTGTTACTGTTAATTTGTTACTAAGCCAAGTTTGAAGCTGATAGTATGCCCTGTAACAATTCTGTATTGCTGCGCCTTCAGTTGGTGGAATTTTTTCTAATTTAAAAGATTTTTTTACTGTGGCTGCTTGATAATTTTGTAACCTTAATTCATTCAAAGTCACAGATTTTTTTTACATTTATAAATGGACTTTATCAATTCTATTCCATTATGAGCGATATCGTTTTTATCTGCATTGTGTTTATAAAAAGCATTTGCCAAATTTGATAAATTGTCAGTGGCTAACAATGAATTTACTACTGCTTTTTCCCCCTTTCCAGCAAATGCAGATATTGTGTCGCAACCAGAGAAACAATGTAAAAAAGCTACTTGATTTTTAAAGGAATCAAGGAATTTTTTTTGTATTTCTTGAGCCTACTTTTTGTAAATAAATGTTATAGTTATTTGAATTCAACTGATTTAGAAGCACTAAAAGGTCGATATCTTGACCGACTACTATGACCATTTCATTATCGCCTTCTGCCATTTGTATCGACGTATTAATTATGTCAGCATCGACATCTTCGGCAGCTTGTTTACACAAATATCCTTGTGATTGTAATTTTGCAGATATTGTTTTTATTAATTTATCCTTGTTTTTTTCATTCGATAAAAATTTTTCTTGTTAAAATGGTATTTTTGTATTACTTTGATAATCGAATTCAGGCCTTGTTTTTTTCATTCGATAAAAATTTTTCTTGTTAAAATGGTATTTTTGTATTACTTTGATAATCGAATTCAGGAATATTTTCCTGAGTTTTCCTACGAGAACGCTCCAATTTTTTTGTCGAAGCAATTGCTGCAGCTGTTGTTGCAGTAGAAACATTTCCAACTTCTGGGTATCTATCAAAAACTATGCAACTGTTAGCTGCGTAATTGTTTCGCACATACTGCAGATACTTGTTGCTAATTTCTTAAGTTTGAAAACCATATTTACCCCCAAAAATTAACCTCATTTCGCCCTTCTATCATAATCAAATCCTTATTTATGTCCTTGTTTATTCTTTGTAGCCCTACCTATTAAGGTAACATGAAATTAATATTTTCGAAAGGTTTCAACTGTTAATTTCAATAGTTTTAATAAATAAATATGAGTTTAGAACAAAAATGTAAGAAAATAGATTTTTGAAAATTTGTTTTTTCATTTTATAGCGTTTTCTCGAAAATGTTTCCATAGTAGTGCTACTCTTTTATTACATAATCTAAAAGTAGATGCTTTAAAGGGAAAAATGCCGGCTGGTGAGCTTGAAAAAACAAACTTTATCGGTGAAACTTTTTTGTTGAAAATGAGGTAATTTTTTCGGAATTCGTCGAAAAAAAAGAAAAGTCTGTATTTTGCTACAAAAAAATTATGGCTTACTTGAAACATAATAAGTTATATTTTCACTAAATTTCGTGAAAAAACATAAATTTTTGCACGAGAAAAAATAAAAAACTGAAAAATCGGTTTTTCCGATTTTCCCGGAAAATTTAAGGTTATGTGGAAAAATGTTACATACAAACGTTGCAGATCTTTTTATTATCAACAACTTTGATATCTAACATTTTTCGATAGGAGGTCAACTTTCGTTAAAAATTGCGAAAAACCGTGAAATAACATTTAAGCAACTAAAAATTCACCTCTTCTCCATTTTGTCGACTCCAATTTATTTTCCCCGTCATTCGGGCAATATTTTGCTCCTCTTCCAGTAGGTCTCATGCTGTTAATTTTTTTTAGTTTTTATATTTTTTGGCGTCCATTAGCACTGGTCTACGAAGACAGAAACAATAACTAATCACGTAAAACGAGAGAGTTGGAGAAGTGGCGAAAATTAAAGTAAACAGAAGTTTAACAAAAATTCCGTTTACTCTTGAAGTCGACTAATACAAATAATGTAACCAGGCGATGATAACCACCCAGGTTTTTCGCCTTAAAAAAAAAAAAAATAAAATAAAAAATAATGTAATCTTCACTTTACTAATTTCATCTGTATATCTATTTTTTATTATTCTTATATTTTTAATTTTGATTCTAGTTTAATAAATTTTGAGTTGGAATTTATTTACTGAAAAGAGCTCACTGACCTATATTGTTTGTTTTTTTTTTAACTTTTTAACCGTTTTAACTTTTGTAAACATGTATATGTGTAAACGTGCTTTGTAGTGTATTGTTACGTGTGAACTGTATTCACGATTGTTTTAAATGTTGACGAGCTCCTAAACAATACTAATAACACCTTATATATGATCTAATGATGGGCTCACGCAGCCCGAAACTGCAATAATCATGAAAACCAACCATACCGTAATCATTGGATTAGTGTGACATACCGGATAAAAAAGGTAATATAAATTTATTTACGAAAATTAGGATTATTGACCAAAAATACTTACAGTACTAAAAAATAACATGGTGACGATATTAGTCTACAATTTCAGCGATATCTGTTTTGATGATGAGAGCTTAATTTTATTACTGTAATTAATAAATATTTACAAATGTAAGTATTAAATACATTGTTTCTTGAACTTAAATTCATGTTTAGTAGTAAAAAGTGAGAAGTGAATGGCATTTTATATTTTCATGAATTGTCAATATTTTAAAAGCATTTCATAATGTGATAAAATATGATTTTTTTTAAAGTAAGTCTGAATAGTGTTTCATTTTTTTTTTTTTTATTCAACTAATGGTTATCTGTATACTTTTCAGTTTTCCTCTTATCAACGTTATGAAAAGTGTTGGGGCCTTAAGACGTTTTTTTTTTTATTAAAATATGGGAATTTAATCAATATGAAAGTACTAAGTATGTTTATGAAGACAATTAATTGTCTGCCAAATTTACGTCACACACTTGTGAACCTTATTAGTCTTAAACCGATAGGGCTTAAGTATCAATAAGAAATCTACAAAAGAATGGAGGAAATGGAAATACCTGCTTATAAAGGATTATTAGTCACGGAATATGCTTCCAACGTTATTGCGTAAATTATAATTAAATTGTTAAACGGCTAAAAAATGTTAATACCGGTAACTATGTAGATTTGTTAAGACCCTGAAAATAAATAGAAAGCGAAGTTTCCAGTAAAGTTTAAACCTTCAAGATCAACGGTAATTCATATCCATCCTATAATGCTATGAAATGAATTCACTGTTAATTAGTGAAATTATTTTCAAATGAAAACAATTAGTAGGGCATTGCTAGGCTTTTTAATTAGATGTAATCAAATGTTAGAAAGCGTTGAATTACACTCTAAGAGTACATCTACTCTAGTGTTCCAAACCTAGTAACTTATATTTTCAAAGAATGTTTTAACCTTTGTTTTAATAAGAGTTTAATTTTCCAAAAAATAAATTTCTCCAATCAAAATTGACTCACCAGAAAAAGGTCCAGGAAGTTTCTTAAGTGTGAATATTTCACACATCACCTTCTTCCACATTCTTTCAAATACATTTTTTCTATTTCCACTTGTTTTGTTACAGTACCGACAAGATATTTCGGGTCCAGCCTACTTTGCACCTTAAAAAGCTTATGTATAGGCTTATTTGCCTGTTTTTGCCAGCAGTATTGTATAGGCCTACTATTTCACTATAGGTTTCACACTCCCTTAATCCTTTTTTGTCTAAAAATATTAAATATAACGTATAAAGTATTTTTTATTATACTGCTCCCGAAGTTAATATGTTTGTCAACTTGCCCATTGTAACCTGTGTATTTCATATTATATCCTTCAAAATTTAAGAAGACACTTTATACTTTTGTTAAGCTTTATCTTAACGTGTTTTATTTATATTTTAAAATATCTCTTCAGTTCACTCACAGACACAAAATACCTCATTAGTTCGCTCACAGACACAAAATATTTCGAATTTAAGTCTGGTATCGAATTTTGAAACTTTATAAAACCGGAGGATTTACTTATTTTCCAACCTTTTAGTCGAGAATAACTTTAAAATTTATTTTGACATGCTGATTACCAATCATTTATTATGTATTAACCTAACTTATCCTTACACAAAGATTGGTTACTTTGTTATTTAAAGTCGGATTCGAATGAACTTGACTGCCTAAGCTGTTAATAAGTAGGAATAATTTTAAATTCTTAGATGGTGACACAAATTTTAAGGCAATTATGGACAGAACCACATTAAACTAGTCTTGCTGGTTTTGTGGTGTGTAAATTTGCTATACATTATAATGTAACTTAAGCCTGTATTACACTATCAAATTTTTTTGTAGTGATGTTAAGATTTGAGGGACGACTCGAAAAACTCTTGACTATAAAATTACATCATGAAATTAATTAACAATGATACTATAACTAACAAATTGAACTAACACCCATAGCGCTGACCGCTATTATCCGTTTACAGTTTAGTTGATAGCATGGGCAGGCATTGTCCATGCTATTGAAACGGAGATCTTACGCTAGTAGCCTGCATGAAAACATCAACCTCATAAAACTCATTTAAACTAGTTATTAGGAATATGTTTCCTTTGATATTGTGTTTTATTGATATTTATATTTTCAAGAATAATTTTTATTAATATGGAACATTAATACAAAGTGAAAAAATAGTTGTTTTGTTTACATTTATTTTGATGGAAGAGCTGCATATTTTAGGAAAGTAAATGATTGAATATTGTACAGCAATAACTGAATAATAATATAAAAACTTTAGAAAAAAACTTTAAATTCAAAATTTGTTATCAAAACGAATGAAGTTTTGAGAAAAATAAGCACTAACTTTAGTTTACAGAAAACATCAGAACATTATTGGTGCTGTACTATCTATCACGTCCTAAATTCTTATGTACTATAGTAATTATTTGGACAGTCTATATTATTGTATTTGGGAGAATATATTTGCTTTCAGAAAACCATTTTAACAATTTAGTAGAATTGAAATAGCACAGCAATACACGTTAGAATAAAACTGATGTAATGTTAGTTTTTTGTAGTTTAAACTTCATAGTGGGGTTTACTTAAACATGAGGTACGTTACTGAAATAAAGAAATTTGGATCTTGAATTAAACACTGAGTTAAGGATATTCGTAATTCAATGAGGTAGTGAATAGGAGCCGATGTAGTTAGGTCAGGTAGTAGCCCGGCAAGCCTCCATAAGGCCCGCTATCAACTAAACTGTAAACGGACAATATTGTCTTCGGTCCGATCATATTTTCAGGACACTCGTCTATCGCTGTAGACAAGATAGTGCGCCAAGTCTGGCTTGTGCCTTGTCACCAAATGATTTTTGTCTGTTGTTATTTATAGGCGTACTACCAGACTCAAACTTTTTATGCTGTAAATTTATTGTACCATCAAGAATGTTACGTCAGTCTTTTCCACTATGTGTGATCCAGCTTTGCTTTGACAACTTTATTTTAACTTTTTGGTTTCAGATAAGGTAAAAACTTCAATTTAACGTGTTGCATAATGTGTTTGTAATAATTAACTTTTGTTTGTAATAATTTTGTATAATAATGTTGGCACCGAAATCTTTTTCTTGTTTGTTCATTTGTTTTATTCCTTAATTTGTTTTTTTCTACAGGTATGTTCATTTATTTAAAAGCTAAATGTAATTTAATTCTAATATCTTGTGTTTTTTAATACAATTTAATAGGCTATAGGTTTGATTATTAGCGAATTTCCATAGGAAATGAGCTATTGCAGTGGCCCTTATGGTAAGACCCAAGGTCGGGAGTAGCAAATGAGCATCGATCATGGTCCCCAGAACACGTTTTGGGGTGTCATTAAAATTCATATATTATATATATGTATATATGTGTTCGCACTCTAGAGGCCGCATTTTAAGTCTGATTTGGTTCAAATTTGGTACACATGTTGGTTGTCTACGTCGCTCGGACGAGTTCGTTAGCCAAAAAAATCCAACAACCGGAAGTACGTTTTTTGACTGGAAGTAACTATTTTTTGAGATTTTTACTACGAGAATGAAATTTGTTTAGAGTTTTTTCTGAAAATATAAATGTAGGATGTTATTCTGCACATTTTGTTTTTTTACGCGACCATATAGCTCGCTAGGTTCCCCCAAAATCGTCCAAAACGTAAAAAACCATAAAAGTACCCGGTTCAAAGCCAAGTGGTGCAAACTCGCGAGGCCATTAGGAGGAAACAAATTCTACTAATATATTGCGTACACACAGACAGCTGTTCAACGCCTTCGTGAGTAGACCTATTCCCCAAATTGTTGGTTGAAACCCTAAAACATAGGCATATAAACTTAATTTTGGAAATTTGGTCAACTCACGTCAGCGGTCCAGCTGCGTGGTCGAATTATTTTTTAAATGTATAAGTTTTATTACCTTTAAAATAACAAATAAATCCTTTGTATGTGTTTCTCGAGGAACAAATAAAGATATGAAGTTGAAATTTGGAAAGTATAAGTTCCAATAATCAAACCTAAAAAAATACCATACACTTTGCGGGAGCCAAAATTCGGCTCACCAAAAAATTAATACTTTATACTATTTTATTGTGAGACATTTTTTGATAGGGCTTTATTAAAGGGTATCAAAACGTTATATAATATTTTTATTTTTTTAAATTACCCAAAAAATGTGGCTCAACATCCCATCCCCCTCTATTTTAGAAACAATAGCTGAACAATTTTTGTAGGTGATGCAAATAGGTTTTACCTTATCGATCCTGCTTTTTCACTTCCTTAGCACATTCTTTGTTATAAGTAAATTCAATTTAATTAGTTGGATCTTCATGTTGTTTTAATTTGAGTGCTAATGTATATTTGTATGATGTATAATTCATATTCTGATAGATCTCTTACAATGCATTTATTGACCGAGCGTAAACGAGGTCTCCGTTTTAACTCGACCGTTCAGCATTTCGTCTGTGTGTCTGTGTGTCTGTATGTCTGTGTGTCTGTCTCACGATTACGGACAAACGCCTTGACAGATTTTGATGAATTTTTGCATGAATGTTCCTTATTCCTTGGCCGAGCCATGTATGTATACGTTTTTTTAATATATTATTAAATAAAATTAAAATGGCGGCCGGACCGTTTTTAGCTTAACCGTAAGTCGAATTTAAAAACTAATAACATTTTGCTAAAAGCAAATTAAATTTTAAACAGAATTGTATTCTTGATTTTTTTCCGTACTATCTCTAACGGTAAGCTCACAAAATGGCCGTAAACTTAGAATTTGTTAAAAATCGTTCAAGTTTTTGTATTTCAACCATGTTTTTATAAGTTTATTCTAAACCAATTCAAAAGTGTTTTATAGCTTTTTTGTAGATAAAGGTTTAAAGAATTCATATATGCCAGTAAAAAAAATGATTGAAGTAAAATTAAGAAAGTTATTAGCTCAAGAAACGATCACGTTCAGTAACGAAAGGAAAATGTTTAACTTTAGGCCTACATAAAAAGTAGTAAAAATTATTGTAATTTTTTTCATAAATGTAAACAAGTTTCGTAATTTAGTTCTAAATAGAATTGTATAAAAATATTTATCAATTTCAAATTTTTTATTTTGAAAACACCAGTTTTTATGTTCCTACTATAAGACTGCTAACAAAACTAAGCCTGTTTTGAATAGTAATTTAGGAATATATCATTTGCCCAAAACCGACATATTATTATAAGAAAGTGTAGAGGATAAATCAAAGAATTGAACTGTATACCTGTAAATTATCATTGTAAATTTCATAAAAGTATTTGACTTAGCTTTACTTGAATTACAAAATGATAAAATGAGATGAAACAAATGAAACCTCACGGCGATAAAGGACATAAAAAAATGACCGTAGGACACCGTGGGAAGTGTTGGTACATGGGTTGAGATCACTATCACGACGTTTTAACATCGTTTGTTTTCATTATTTCTAATTTTGGAATATGATATGGATCTTAAGTTAACTTATGATACATTGTTAAGTTTGAGTTATTTAAATATGTAAATATTTAATTGTATGTTGTCCCTAAAAATATAACACGATATTTTTTAGCTATCTTACGCATTATTATCCTAAATAAAACACAATGCCTCTAAAAGAAAATCTTTAGCAGTTAAA
>JAGFPH010018584.1:0-11321 GCA_018207615.1 Philaenus spumarius
AAAACAAAATATCGCCTCATAAACTAAATACATATTACCTACACAAACCTATTGAATAACTGAACTAAAAAAATACTGCCCACCCGAACTAAAAACATATCACCTACACAAACCAAAAATATGGAATAAACGAACTAAAAAATACTCCCTATCCGTACTAAAAAAACATCGCCACTTAAACTAAAAACATATGCCTACACGAACCAAAAATATTGTCTAACTGAAATTAAAAATATTGCCTACCTGAACTAAAAACATATCGCCTACACAAACTAAAAATGTCGCTTAAACAAACTCAAAAGTACTCCCTATTCGTGCTAAACAATATATCGCCATCTGAACTAAAAACATATCACCTACGAAAACCAAAAATATTGTCTATCAGGACTAAAATATATTGCCTATCTATACTAAAAACTATCGCCCCCAAAACTAAAAAAATCACCTACTTGAACGAAAATTGAAGAAAGTGTATTTAAAATTTTACTAAACAATTCACCTATATTTTTCAACGATATAGATGCCTCCATAGTTGGTAAAAACTGGTTTACTCTTAAAAAATACATCTAAAAATCTGAATAAACACAAAACTGGTAAAAACTTTCTAATACAATTTGTATCGGCTATTTTTAATGGATAATTTTAGTTTTATGCCAGATAAATTACTATGATACCAAAACTATTCAATTTTCAATTTTGTTTAACATTCTTAATTTTATGTTTGTCATAATTAATTGTCTATCTTTTTATATCATGCCTATTCCCACTCTTGGAAATGCCAACGATGTTTTTCTTCGTCAAATTTGCTTAACAGAACACAAATTTATGCAAAATGACGCCTACACATCTTAGCTTCAATCCATCTGTGAAACAACGTTAATGCATTACATAACATATTTATAAGAAGTATGTTACATTTAGAATTTGGTTACATTCGAAACACGCACTTTACCAGAGTTTGGATACTCTCACTCTGTGTAAAACTATACAGTATGACAATGATTACAAAACATTTTAAATGTATGACGCGTTGTAATGAAATGACAGGAACATTTAAGACAATGAGGACACAATGTGCATTGTGTAAATGCATTGTCGCATGACTTGGGTTACAGGTGACGTCAATGCAGGATCCTGTCCTTCTCAATATTTCACAGTATAAGTACAACGAAATGAGACTTTGTGACGTAATTAACATTGAAACAAACTACCTAATATATATCCCTACTTACCCAGCCACCATCTATATCGGCAGACCCAGCCACCATCTTGAATTTCAACCCCCATGAGAGAAATGTATTAAAATTACTGGAGTAATAATGAACAGAAAATTATTGTGAATGTGTCAATTTAAAGGTTAGGACATCTCTTAGTTAAAAAATATTTTAACTTAATTTTTTGTTCTTTTACTTAAAAAGTGTAAAACGATCACCACATTCGAAGTTTAATTACCTTTCAAATAACAATAATTTTGGATAATTTATGACGAAAAATCCACGTTATTGTGGATACATGTACGCGCCGAATTTTTGTTCCTACTCGAGTGTTTAGCCTGCACTCTGGTGGTTATCACATCAACTTGTTGCTCGAGTAGGAATACTAGAAAAATAAAATATCCGTTAATGTTCAATGATGAGAGAAAGCTGTGTTTAATAACACATCGTACCATACATTGTCACGCATTTCAGTACGTTTACAGTCAGGGTTACGCCTGTGACCCTCTATTTTCCGCCTTTATGAAACTGCTCTATATTTGCTAGCGGAAGAATGAAAAACTAGCAATCTCAATGCTAGTAGTGTACAGCTCTGCCACTTGGAGAGCTGCGTTCAACTCAGAAACATTTTTTCACACCTGCTGAGCCTTAACATATTCCTAATACGGTATAAAATAAATATACAGTGCGGAAATAAACCAGCAGTGGTTGTTTTTTAAAGCATCTGATTGCATTGTAGGTTGTTGCCAGGCCACGTTACTCATTATTACTTTCTTCTTTGAGGTTGGTTAACGCTATAATGGTTTTTACTACCAGACAAGTTTTTATCATAAAGCATTATTTTTGCTCATACGGAACAGGTCGTTCCGGTGGTCCTAGTTTGATACGAACTGCTGTAGAGTTTCAAGAACCGTTTCACAAACAGGCGTCAAGTAATGCCGTAATGATAAGTGTTATAGAAAAGTTCCATCGTACGGTCGTCTTTTGACTCAGCTTAAAGAGTGTGTAGGCTGTCCAAAATCGGTCCCTTCAATTTTATTTATATGTATAGATTCATTGAAATGAACAAAGGCAGCTGTTATTATTCTAGTGAATTTTCTACGAAATTAACACAAACAAAATGTATAAATATCTGCTACAGACTGCAGGTGAAACAACACTCAAACTGCCTAAAAACTCACAATTTTGATAACATTTTAAAGAATTTTCAATACGCCCCGATCCCTTGGAACGTCCCCAAGATTATATTCTGAAGTTATGCCCCCCTCCCAAGATGTTAGTCTGTATCCGCCCCAGGGTAAACTACATTGCTTTACAATGCATTTTGATTTGTGTTCTGTTAACGGACCCAGAACTAATCACAGTGGTCAACAGCAGTGTTGCAAAACGCCTCAATTTAGCGGAGCGTCGTTGGTGTGTGACAATTTCGACATGTTATTTGTAAACTGAATCAACTCTATGTAACTGGCGTTCTCCGAGCCAGCCTACTCATTAAAAACAGCTGGGTTTTTTTTCAATTAAAACTATACAGTAAGAAAACATATGATTCTGACTTTCGTTGAAACTGCAAAATTTTCTATTACAGGCAGATTTGATTTGTATTTAACGGTTTAGCAAGTGCAAACAAAAAAAGAACCCCAAAAGGCATTTTTTCACTTTTATAGAGAAAGTATAGTGATCGCAAAAAAATAGATGTTGAGCCTTTGTGGAAATATCCGTTTTGGGACCCCCTGAGTCCAAAAAAGTGGTTTTTACAAAATGTCTGTCTGTAGGCCTATGTAAGTGCATATCCTGTGTGTGTACAAAGCTAGAACGAAAACTATTTGATCGATTTCAATCAAATTTGCACCAGACATGTCAAGTAGGCCTATAGATGCACGAAAACGGTTTTGAGAAATTTTGAAAAACAAACCCCTTTTTGGCAAAAAAACCCAAAAAATCAGTTATTATTTTTTTATAAAAAAAACGGCAGTAACGATTTTGATAAAATTTGGCCTATTTGTAGCCTTTAATGTACCCTACCATAAGCTAAAAACCACATCTTTCTAAAAATTCTCGTTTAGCTAATAATAATAATAATAATGCCTGATTTTTGGCCATAAAGAGAGAGGGTTGTTTTTCAAAAAATTTCAAAACCTTTTTTCGTGCATTTATACAGGCCTAATTGAAGTGTTTGGTGCAAATTTGTTCGAAATCGATCGAATAGTTTTCTCTCTAGATAATAATAATAATAATAATAATATTTATTAGTTAATCTCCTACTTTAATAAATCACCTCTCGTATCCCACCACCTACAATTATTAAGTCACAGTGAATCTGTTTAATAATTTAAAATATGTTTGTGAGAAAGTATGTGCCAGTTCCTGGTACCGTTTATTTTATCTACTCCTTAGTCTCATTTTGAAAGTTAAAATGTAACATAGACCGTGTTATCTGAACAGAAATACTTTGCAAATTGGTAAACGTGTTTGTAGCTTTTGTATTAAACCGTAATAAACAAATACAGATATTTTCGCTCTTTGTAATCTACGTTTATATTCTAAAGAAAAATCTGTGGGAATGTATGATACAAGTTGTGTTGGATATGCAGGCGAAGACAGTTTGATGGTTCTGGACCAAATTTGGCATGGTGATTAACTAGCACCAGTGACGTAGCCAGGATTTCGTGAAGGTGGGGGTTTGGCCTAAAGTAGCATAACGGGTGGTCCGGGCATTTTTTTTGAAATTTGGACCCTGAAAACAGTGTTTTGATACCAATTTTAGCTTAAAAATGCACATAAAAACATGTTTTTTTATAAAAATTACTACTTTTTTTAAATATTCAATTACAAAATATAATTAACTAGACTAAAGAATCAGACGAATGTGAAAATAATTGAAATAATACAAAGAAAAGCTAAATTAGTAAAAAATGTAATTAAATAATATAAAACACAATATGTAAGTTAAAAAAAAACATTGGGTGTGCTTAAGACCACACGTTGGAAGTGTAAAAAAATTACACAAGTCAATATATTGTCAAACAATATTATATCATATTTTGAAATTGTATAATTATAATATTATTATAATTTTAATATTATTATGGAATAATATTATAATTATAATAAGTATGCGATAAATAGTGATCATTATAATGTAAGCAGTATTTATTTAGTGACTAATGATTTTGAGTGAGGTATTGGTGTATGCTGAATGCACTCTACATATAATTGTAAGAATAACTCAATACGTAAGGGATAATAATTATAATATTATAATATATTATGTATTGTATATTCCCTCTCCACGCGCTTACTAAGACTTGTCTATATATACTACTAGCTGACAGGACAATGTTCTCTATTGCAATAATATGGATAGAGATGTTAAGATGGATTAAGATGTTACATCTTAAAGTATTTTAGCTGATTCTGTGTGAATTTAGAGACACATACAAAAATTATGGCCCTCGCAATTTGATGATTTGTTTTTAAGTGATGAAAATGGGGACACCAACCCAAACAATACATATTTATTATTCTTCTTCCCTTAAGAAACGGAGATGAAATTTTGTTCATTTATTTAATAAATGTTATATTGAAAAAGTAAATTCATCGAAATTCGGTCTCTACCGTCTTATTTTAATTTCTAATGGGTTAAAATGTGGTAACTACTCCTATAAAATCAAAATAAATTCCACTAACTACCAACAAGCTAGATAGTTGAAATTTAGTAAATATTTTTTTTAGGTAACGTGCAAGAAAGGAAACCAATTTGGAAATTGATTACTTGAGTCTAAGGGCCGAAATGGAACAACTATCATTAAAAATAAATAATAATTCGTACACTTTCTCTTAAGCTAGTTCCCTGTAACTTGACACATATTCTCCTAAGTTATATAAAAGAAAGAACTAACAATTGTAATTCGATCATATGCGTACTAGTGGACCCGGCAATGCTTCGTTATTGGTTGATTTAATTTTAAGGGTGGCTATCCCATTTCATCCCTTCGACTTAAGTAATCGAATTGAAAATGTTTTTATATCAATTAAGAATAATATTAAATCATTTTATATTTATAGTTCGTAGGAATTTAGTGCAATTTATTTTTATTGTATAGGGGTAGCTACCCCATTTTAATATTTTAGTTTGTAGTGACCATATTCTCTAAAAAATATTCTGGTGTAAATTGTGAAATTTTATTGAAATTAGTTAAGAATTTGTTGAGAATATAGAAAATGTAAGTGGATTATTATTTAATAATAAGGGTAGTTATTTCATTTCATCCATTTGACTTAAGCAATCAAATTGCAAATGTTTTTTATATCAATTTAAAAAAATATTAAATAATTTTAGATTTGCAGTTTGTAGGAACTTAGTGAAATTTATTTTTATTGTATAGGGGTAGCAACCCCATTTAAATCTTTTATTTTGTAGTGGCCATAAAAAACATTCTGGTACTAAATTGTGTAAATTGTTAAATTTTAATGAAATTAGTTGAGTCGTTTTTGAGAGTATAGAGAAAGTTAGTAGGTTATTATTTGATTTTAAGGGAAGTTATTGCATGTCATCCCTTTGACTTAAGTAATCAAATTGTAAACAGTCTTGTATATCCCTCAAAAATAATATTACATATTATATAATTTTAGCTTTAGGGCTTGTAGGAAGTTAGTTTGACTTATATTTTTATTGTATGGTAGCCACCCTATTTAACCCCTTAGACTGAATTAATTATAACGTTTAAACACTCCTGGCAATGATATAGATAAAGTTGAATTTTTTAGCGAAATCATTCAAATAGATGTATAGGTGCCAAAGAACAAATCGCAGCGCCACCTACCGGGTCAATTTGTGAAACTAAACCAGCCTGGAGCCACTCAAACGCACACAAAAATCTCATCAAAATTGGTCTAGGTTTCGGAGGAGTGACATACACGCGTATAGAAGAATTATATATATATAATAAAGATAAAATGTAATTATAAATGCTAAATGCGCCTCAAGACCATTGAATTTTTGCGTTAGTTTGGGAGATATGAGTGACAAACTGACTGAAAACGTGTTACAAACGCTTAGCTTAGAAACACAGACCGATTTGGATGAAACTCACTTTGCGTTTAGGGGCCAAGGAACTCGAATTTGGAAAAGAGTTGATTGTAGTGTTTAAAGCTCTATATTTAAATGGTTTTTCTTCCATTATTTTATTCATAATGCGAGCGAAGCCGCTCCTACCGGCTACCCAGATGGCACAAGATATTTAATAGATATCTATTATTGTTGTTATACAGTCTAAAGATATATATAGATATGTTTGTAGATATAATATATATCAAAACTAGGATAATTAATAATGTATGTAGACTTCAATAAATGTATCATAGATATCTACTTTTAAATGTTTAATAGATATTTATATATAAATATCTCAAAGATATTTATATACATCTGTATATATATTAAAAATTCTAAAGGTATATACAGATATTTATAAAGATAGCTTAGGTTAAATCTCTGAAAGATGTATTTATTTCATCTGCAAACGTTGACTGCAGGTACTAGTCAAGCCAGCAGCTGTTACAAAATATATTACAAACACTATTTTTATTCACAGAGAATTATCAGTTTAGTTCTTTAACCATATATCTCAACTAAGTAAGCAACACTGTCCAATACGGATCAGATAAAGCATATTATATTCAGTAGTTTAAGGTCATATAACAATTTTAAAACCCTGTTATGACTTTGGTTGTGTTGTAATCTTGTCTTGCCTTTGTTAGTTTGAATTTGCATTATGTTAGCTGTGTCCCATTATGATCTTGATACCTACCTATATGACATGCCATGAAGTAAATAGACTCACACTAAGATTTATATATCTTTTAGATATCTTAGATATTTTGGTAAGGATATCCAATGGATATTTTCTATATATCTTTGTGCTATCTGGGTATTTATTTAAATTTGGCTCTTTAAAATGATGCGAACATAATACAACTAGATTAATTTCTGAGGTACTAAGTTTCACACTCTATATACAAAAATTAATAATTCAATTATTATAAAAAGGAAAGTAATAAATCAAAATATTTATTGACATTTAGTTTTTTCGCTTGTTTTTTAGGTCAAACATCAACCATTTATGATTATGTACGATGGACAAAAAACAGATGATTGAAAACATGCGGTGCCGTTTTAAATGATAATATTGCTGTTTTAATTTTCACTGATCAATAAATAATTACGTAGAAATTGGAAAATACCAAACACAAATAATTGGTTATGCATTTATAATGTAGACCCAATTAAAAGTGCATACACTTTATAAGATTATAAACAAAAGCAATTGAATGCACGAGGATTAATATGTTAATTAACAAAATTTAATAACCGTACATACTGTTAAGTAATTAATATGTGAGTCGGTTTTTAACTGTGCAATATCTTGGTTTTTAATTACATATTATTGTACATTTATTTATTTATTGTCCGTTTTAGGCAGGTTACACACTGAAGTGGCGTGGCTGCCACGCGGAGGCACGCTGCATGCGTTGTGCCAGTGCATCCGCGAATACGATGCAAGGAGCTTACACATTGGAATGGCGCCACATGGCCATACATGTGTACGTATGGCCACATACATACATATCTGACTATGCTCGGTATGTTCAAAAATGTCAACAAGCTAAGACGAGCTGTTCCTGTTGTTAGCAGTCGTATTAACAGAGTACCGTATATTATTATACACATTCTGTGAAAAAATCATCGAGATACGATAAATTTTAATTATTATATTAATAAATTATTATTATTACATTTTTAGTATCGAAAACGTATATATACTTTGTAAACAAAATTTACAATACATTTAAAAATGTACATCTTTTGATCTATATATTCGATTTTAAATATTAAAAAAAGATTTGGATTCACAATAAAATGCTCTATAACTTATTACATCCACAACAAAATACATAATTAAAATAAACGTAAAATAATACAAAATATTGTTCACCATTTGTCGAATTTGAAATAGTAATTTTTATAGGCCTAATCAGTAAAGGTATTAAATTTTTCTGTAACAATCTGATTTTTTAAAATTGTTATTGTAGGTATGTTTTCTAAACGTGGTTCAAATTTTAATAAAATCGGTTAAATATTTTTAATGTTATTAAATTTTTACTGAAGACATAACAAACAATTTCTCACCGAATAAAGATATCGGAATGTAATTTTTATAGGCCTAATCAGTAAGGGTATTAAAATTTGGTGTAACAATCTGATTTATTTATATTATTATTATAGGTATGTTTTCTATATATGGTTCAAATTTGATTAAAATCGGTTAAATATTTATAAAGTTATTCAATTTTTACTGAAGACATGAACAAACAGTTTTTTTACTGAATAAAGATATCGGAAAGTTGTTTTTATAGGCCTAATCAGTAAAAGTATTAAAATTTGTTGTAAGAATCTGATTTATTTATATTATTATTATAGATATGTTTTCTATATGTGGTTATACATCAGTTAAATATTTTTAAAGTTATTGAATTTTTACTGAAGACATGAACAAAAAGTTTTTTACTCAATAAAGATATCGGAAATTAGTTTTTATAGGCCTAATCATTAAAAGTATTAACATTATTTGTTGTAACAATCTGATTTATTTAATGTGGTTCGAATTTATTGAGCTAGAATAAATATTTCTAAATTTGTTCAATTTAGAACCTGTGGAACACAAATAAGCCCTGAAGTAAACACTGACGAAGGCCAGAGAGTGGTATCTGCGCATGCGCTGGGTCGAGGTGCGTGTGGCATGCATCGCCAAACACCGACCGATCGGTGTTCGAGTGGCAGATGCGTGGCGCAGCGCGATGCACGGAAGATGCGCCACGCCACTGCTACTTCAGTGTGTAGGATCCCGTTTGAAAGCATTGGTTGATTTTCGCGTGGCGAGCAGCTACTTGCCACTTGCAGCAAGCTGCATGCCACGCCACTTCAGTGTGTAACCCGCCTTAACTCGACCGTACGGCATTTCGTCTGTGTGTCTGCCTGTCTCACGATTACGGCCAAACGCCTTGACCGATTTTGATGATTTTTTTGTATGAATGTTCTTTATTCCTAGGCCAAGCCATTTATATATACGGTTTTTTCCATTTTTCATTTTTAACCCCTTAAATAAAATAAAAATGGCGGCCGGACCGTTTCTCTCAGTGTAAGCTTTTTTCCAAAGCCAGTTTGTGGCTTAACCGTAAGTCGAATTTAAAAACTAATAATATTACTCGGGTAGGAAATTAGATTTTAAACAAAATTTTATTCTTGGTTTTTTCCGTATCTCTAACAGTAAGCTCACAAAATGGCCGTAAACTTCAAATTTGTTAAAAACCGTCCAAGTTTTTGTATTTCAACCATGTTTTTATACGTTTGTTCTAAACCAATACAAAAGTGTTTCATAGCTTTTTATGTAGATAAAGGTTCATAGAATTTATATATGCCAGTAAAAAAAAATGATTAAAGTAAAATTAACAAAGTTATTAGCTCAAGAAACAAGCATGTTCAGTAACGAAAGGAAAAAGTTCAACTTCAGGCCTACATAAAAAGTAGTAAAAGTTTTTTGTAATTTTTTTCATAAATGTAAAAAAGTAGTAAATGTGTGAAAAATGTTTCGTAATTTAGTTCTAAATAGAACTGTATAAAAATATTTATCAATTTCAAATTTCTTATTTGGAAAACACCAACTGGTTTGAATAGTAATTTAGGAATATTATCCTTTGCCCAAAAATGACATATTATTATAAGAAAGTGTAGAGGATAAATCAAAGAATGGAACTGTATACTTGTAAATTATTATTCCATAAAAGTATTTGACTTAGCTTTACTTGAATTACACAATGAGATGAAACAAATGAAACCTCGCGGCGTTAAAGGACATACAAAAAATGACCGTTGGACAGCGTAGGAAGTGTTGGTACATGGGTTGAGATCACTATCACGACGCTTTAACATCGTTTGTTTTCATTATTACTAATATTGGAATATGATATGGAACTGTAAATACATTGTTAAGTTTTAGTTATTTAAGTATGTAAATATTTCGTTCTAAGTTTTCCCTCAATAACGCGATATTTTTAGCTACCTTACGCATTATTAACCCAAATAAAACACAATGCTCACTAAAAGAAAATCTTTAGCAGTTAAAGCTCAAGAAAAGAAAAAAAACGAAAACTAGAAACCCCGGAATCGCAGGAATTGCAAAATAATGTTTCACTGGCTAAAACTTCTGCTTACTTAATTACTGGCACACTATTTTTAACCTAAGCTCGAAACCACATTTGTTATTTCAACGAGCGTGGTGTACTGTTCACAGAACTACTGGTTATAAAATGATTGAACAATCTTCAAAAGATTCAAAAAGTAAAAACTGTTAAAATAATGAACAGAACAAATTAACAAGTAAGCTTGGTGTCCAATCAAAGTGACTTTGTTAGCTTGGTGTTTGGTGCCATAAATAGTCGTTTCCTTTGTTAGTGCCCGGGTACTTTGCACCATCTCTGACGTTGTACTTCCATAGTTCAGTTGTTTATTATATTACTTCAGTTGCCATGGTGCGGCTAACGCAGGGTGCAGGACATGGATTTGCCAAGAGGCGAGGAAATTTAGGCCCAGAAGTGAATTGGCACATTAAAAGTGAACAATAGAGTATTATTTGTTGTTGCCCATAGAGAATTTTAAAGTGAGAACTTCTTATGGCCCGTTCGACACTTTTTGCGTGGTATTCCAATGAAATCTCGCAAACCGTACAGGACCGCAACGTACAATTGTACCTTACCCATTGTATTTTAGATGCGTGTAGTGACTGTATGGGTTAATTTAGTTACGACAAGCACCAATGAAACGGACATTGTGCTTCCGCATTCTGTAAGTTGTGTTAAAATAGTTTACTTGGTAATACTTCTAAAATGGACATTGTGATTCCTCATTTTGTAAGTTGTGTTAAAATAGTTTACTTGGTAATACCTCTGAAATGGACATTGTGCTTCCTCATTTTGTAAGTTGTGTTAAAATAGTTTACTTGGAAATACCTCTGAAATGGACATTGTGCTTCCTCATTTTGTAAGTTGTGT